>VWZE01020250.1:32328-87256 GCA_013396675.1 Eubucco bourcierii
GTAGCCATCAGAGGCTTTAGAGTTCCCCTAGGCTTCTGGGTGCAGACGATCTCTGACCTGGTCCTGGCTCTCTGAATGACCTGTGTTATCTCCAGGGCTTCCATCTGGCCAGGAGGCTTTCAGGTGCAGGTAGATATCTTGCAGTGTGCACTCTTGGCACGGATAGAGCAGATATAATAGTGGAGCACAAGTATAATAGCAGACAAACCATGTAATGGCAAAGCTCACTCTGTGCTCTCTGCTCATCTCCTTTAATCCATACAGCCTGAGACTAATGGGGCTTTGGCCACACGATAGCCAATCAAATGGCAGTTAGCCAAGACTGACCATATTGGGTGAAACCATAGGCTTACTTTACCCTTTTTAGGGCAGAACACAGGCCTTGCACAAGGCAACCCTGTGTACCTTGTTTACCGCATGGTCTGGGCAGGCCACAGACCCCAGACTTAGTGGCTCCAAATCCTTTGTCCTGTTTCCTGTGGTTGCTTGCACCAAAACAGAGCATGGAGAGCAGAAGAACATACCTGGGCAAACCAGGACATGTACAAGCCTATTTTGGCTTGCTTAGACCTACCATGACAATCTCACTACTGATAGATTCTTGAAAAGCTTTTTGTTTTGTCGATCATCTGATATTTACAAAGAAAATTCAATTTTGGTGTGTATTCTTTAGTACTAATATGCTCCACTCCTTCCCTGAAAAGAAAAACTTTCTGATGAGAGCTGATAGAAGGGTGGGACAAATTAAGACTGAGGACCAATTCTTCACATCCAAAGATAAATTCCTTCTGAATTTAAGCAGTTCTCAATCTGTGGTGGTATCAAGGAATCATATAAGCTGAGAAACATGATACCAGGATCTTAGATTTTTGAACGGATTTTAATAATGTATGTAAGAATATGAAACAAATGTGCTTCCTAAATGCATAGTTTAGTTCTATGGTTTATGTGACCAGACTTTCTAAGATAAAATCTCTCTCCAACTAGCACACACTGGAAAAATTACAACAGTAAAACCAGATTTCTATTTATTCAAGACTTTTGCAAAGTGCAGTTGTAAGCTGAGCACTTTTTTTGTTTGTTTTCTTTGTGTTTTGTTGGTTGGGGGTTTGTTTTGTTTGTTTGTTTTGGGGGGGTTGTGTATTGTTGACTTTTCACTGAACTGTACTAAAATTCCATGGGCTGACAATTTTGCAATCGTGTTCACAAATAGTGCCTTCATTTTATAGAAACTTTCTCAGAATTTGTCATGAAGTCACAGTGAATTACCTACTCATTCACTCTGAGTGCCAGTCTCTATACAGGTTCTAGATGCCAATATTAACTCAATACTTTTCAAGTAAAGTAGTTTAAAAATACCGATGATCAGATATGGAAGCTTAAAATCTAAACTTAACATTGTTTCTGTCAAGAAAGAAAAAGAAAAAAAGAAAAAAAAGAGGAAAAGAGAGTGAGAACAAGAAATGAAATAGTGTGAGTTATGTACTTTTTGATGGTCATTTCACTTTTAAACAGAAAACTGCCTAAAGGACTCTGTCAGTGTCTTTTCATTTCTTTGTCTTCAAGGGTTTGACTCTACTCAGTGTGAGGTTCCAAAGTCATCAGGGCAGACTTGAAGCATTCTTCTGCTTTTCTCAACAGACTAAATTGAGAGTGCCAGAATTCATTTCCCATGTAACCCTTGACAGCTGTCATTGAGAGAAAGCAATCTCCATCTACTCTTACCATGATTTACAACTGAGTCCCCAGGGTGAAAGGCAATCAGGAAAACTACTGCCTTAGTTCTGTATGCTGGCCAACTTAAATTCTTTTCTGAAGTGCTCCTTACTGCGACCCTTCTTAGAAACAGCACACTCAGATGTATATATTTAAAAATCTGTATCTGATCTTAAATGACACTGGATAAGTAATTTTGTTTACAAATTAGCTGGATGGACAATATTCTCTTGCATAACCATTTGATAAGACTTTGTGTATGATGCAAGAATTTTGTTGCAGAGGGCACATGCTTAAATCATGCATTCAGTGACTATTCTGTATTTTATTCGGCACTGAGTTGGCTAAATAGATACTACTGGTACAAGAATGAGAACGCTGAATCACACAGACAAATTGATACTTCGGGACTATAATATATTCCTTGAACATTCCATATTTTTGGACTGCATTGAGAACTGATTTTCTATCCTGCCTACTGTATTTCTTGAAACATTTCCTTTTTTTTTCTTAATTTTTAATATTGGCTTTTCAGAGGCAGGCTTACCCATTAAACCAAGGTTTCTGTTTTAACCAGTTACAGTTTATTTTTTTCTGGTTTAATAATTTCAACTGTACTAAAAGATAAGGACAGCTGCTGTGAATGCTTGTTAAAATTTTAACAGAATAAGACTGAATGATCCATTTCAAATGAATATTTTTTTTCTGAGTTAATTGTATTTGTGAATGTGCAAATCCTTCAGTAAGGGTAAGAAACCTTTATAAATGCAAGAATTTTAAAATATACTTTGAATTTTAACTTCAATTTCAACAGAATATTCTGATTTTAAGATGGGAAGAATTTGGCCAAATATTTTCAATATTCTGTTTCAAATAAGCTAGTGTATATTCGAGTTAGTAATTTTCACTAAATTGCATAGAAAAAGATTGTTTTGCTTTCTTTTGATCAAATTCTAAAATTCAATTTTACTGTTTTATTTTACTGTTTTTTTCTCATTATACTGAAATATTTATGCAGTATTTCACTCTATTTTTAAATATATCAGTTTATTACTTTGAGCTACAAATAAAAAAAGCTTTCAGTTTTGTGGTTAAAAAAATAGTACTTTCTGATATTCTGGTGTCCTCATATCTCACAGATGAGATGTCCACATTAATGATAGTCCATAAAGCCATGGCATGGTTACTTCAATTTTGCTCTGGAAAGCCTTTTTTTTTTTTTCCCTTCCTTTTCTTTTTAAATTATTCTTATTTTTATATATGCCTTTTAGCCTCCTAATTCCAGCAAAAGAGAGTACTAGCACATCTGCAGCATTTCTGTCTCTCTTTGGGAACTTCAAGTTAGGCATTTTCTCTCCAGAGCAGCCTTGTCTTGGAGGGACAGTGTGAACATAGCAAGCAGTTTTCCTCACATGGAAGTGGTAGCAGAGCTTTCATTCTATCTTCATAAAGACTCTTGAGGAAACATAGCAATGACTTTTAGAAATGGTGCTGGTAGACAAGCTTTACTTAGGATGTGATAAAGTCTAAACTCTTAATCTGTTTGAAGATTATCAAAGTAACTTCTGTGAAGGACTGCCCTGGATTCCAGAGGTGGATATTCTTTATGATTCCTGCTTGTTAAGAGCAGAAGAGTTGTTGGTTGGTGGTTTTTTGTTTTTTTTTTGGGGGGGGGGAGAGGGGGAGGGATGGTCAGAATAAGGCGTAAAAGGGCATGTTATCCTTTAACTTATTCCTTAACGCCTTCAATTACAGTGAAGAGATAGGATTCCAGAAACTCCTTTGAAGACTTTGTTTTATGCTGTTACTGTTTAATATTAAGGAAAAAAAAATATATAGATATATATGAAAAGTTTATATATTCTTATCAGTGGAAAACTATCAGAATCATAAAACTAAGGAAGGACTCAGATCTATAGACAATCTTTTCATACAGATGTATGCAGCAAGCATAATAATGCTTCTATACCTTCTTGCCAGAGCCAAAATAAAATATGCAATTAAGCTCTGCTGTGTCCTAGGAGCAGTGAAAGGCAAAAGAAGCATTTTGTCACTCTTGCACCTCCAGGTATTTGAAACTGATAACCTTCATTACAGAGAATTAGGTTACCTGTGCATTCATATCATAAAGTAAACTAAAGAGAGGAAGATTCATGTAAAAGAAATCTCTGTATTACAGGAAACTAATTTAGGTAGGCAAACAACATGAATCTTGTCCTAGAGCTTGGAAACAAAGTCTAGTGATATGTATAAGTGTGCAATTTTCTGCTAATTTTCTGGGGTTTTAGATAAATCTCACTGTAAAACTATATATACTTGTTTAAGCTGTACATGGCAAATTTCTAGTTATGTGGATAATATTAAATGCAGGCTACTAAACATGCACCTGTACCATAGATATATGTAAGTAAAATAAGGCCCTATTTGCATCATGATAAAATATCTAATGCACAAAAGTTTTAAATACATTTGACAAACTGATATTAAGTCACCTGTGAACTATTACAATTTTGGGGTACTTTATACCATAATAGAAAAATAACTTCCATGTTTGGTTTTTTTTTTTTTGCCTGTATAGAGATTATTTAAAGAAAGAGCTGTTCTTGTTGGTAGCCAAGATTACTGCTAAAATAGGTAGCTGCCAGTACAATAGAAAACTGTTATTTTGCTGTAGTTACTTTTAGGTATGCAGTTACATCGCAAAGTGATGCAGTGCTTAGAGTGTGCAGGCAGGTCTCTGAGGACCTGAGTACAATTTTGCACCACTAAAATTATTCCATAAAACCTTAGATGTGAAATAGTGATATGATGTGTCACAGTAGTCATATTCTGCTATGGTGAAGTTGGAGATCAAAACTGCATTACTATATAATAGTAATTTTTGCTAAATAGACTGTGGAGTATTCTCTTTTGCATTTCAAACTATTTGTGTCTTTATTTTTAAACTAAATTGTGCCTAGGCATGGGAACTTAAATGCCTTTACTAGTTAAGAAGATTCTCAAAGAATGTTTTCGTTTGAACCAAGCAGCATATCCACAGAAATTGTTTGGATCATGGTTCAGAGACTAGCACAGGCAGCAGGATCACTTCTGATAAGTGGTTCAGAGAAATTCACCCAAGTCTGTAGGGCAGCGGAGCACAACAGCATAGATGTGGCCACTGTCTACTGGGCTCATGCCATAGAATAAGTACTGATTTTTTTTTCTTCTCATTGATACAGACGTAGTTTCAGATGCTGTGGAAAACATATGTAATGAGATTGCATTTAAGAATAGTTTTATACAAGGCAACTTATAACTGTGCAGAGGATGCAGGCTAGTTCCAAAAGCAGAAACTTCACAGTTTCTCTGCAGGACTACACTGTGTCTAATTGCCTAAGAAACAGGGTTAATTGGGATGCAGTGTGCGTTGCTTCTGGGAGCTGTGCTAGTTTCTGTAACAAAGAATTGCACTGTGAATACAGACACATGAGCTCCTTCAGATCCAGTTTAATATTTCATAGATCTTCATGTCAGTGGGCTGTACATTTTACAGACTTCTATTTGTATCCCTATTCTACAGTGATGGTTATATTGCCAGTGAAAGAATTAGACTTAGTTGTCACTGATTACTTAATAATGGAAAAAAAGCAGTGATATAGGATGTGTAATGTAAAAGGAATAAAGCTTTTTCTATCGGTAGCATGCTTAGAGATCCCCAGAAGCAGAGATTTTCAGAGTTTTTGAAAGCACAACAGAGACAATGACATCCACATTCAAATCTTTCCCAACTTCAAAAAAACCGTGAGATTTTAGGACTTTGTATTTCAGGACTTTGTGCATTAGTGACTCTGTATATCCTACCTCTAAAATGAGAATGGTATCTGACTTTCTTCACTAGTTTCTTTTTCATGAAAATTAAACTAAATTATACACTTAATATTTTTTTTCATTATTTATACCATTATGTATAAAGACAGGGGAGGGATGGTGGAGGCATTTATAACTTCTCAAATAACTTTCAGAGGCATTTATAACTTTTGAAATAGCTTTCAGATGAATAGACAACAAAACCGGGAGTTTGCAATGGAGACCTCAGCATCTTATCTTGATCTACCAGCAAGCCATCATGCTCACTGCAGAGTGTAAAATGAAGGATTTGAGAGGGCAGATATACCTTACTAAACAGTCATGACAAAACCAGTAACTTTTTATGGTTTTTAACTGCTGTCTGAAAAATAACTTCATTCTTTTTGGCGCTGTCACTTACCCTTACTGCTGCTCCACTATCAAATATTTGATTTTTTACCATCTTCTTTCTACATTTAGAATAGCACAAAATATCCTTGTTATTGTTAGAAACGATTTTTTTCTCATTACAGGAAATTCAAAAAATAAAATCAAGTGTTATTTAAACTGTGATGGTTTGATTCGAACTTGGTTTCCTTCTTAGAAGACCAGAATAACCTGAACAAGAGAATGAGAAAAGATCCCTCAAATGTCTTTTCTATCTTCAAGCACTTGTATGTCCAAGAGTATTGCAAGAACTGAAGTAAAATCATAGCATTGCTTTCAAAGGGAAAATATCTAGAGTCTTACTGAGGAGTCAGCATATCTGGTATTATAATCAAATAAAAGCCACAAGGGATATCAAATGTACCACAGTCACGAGGAGCTAGTAAAGTAACAAAAGAAAGCACCATTCCACTTTAACTGTGAAACTGCTATTACGCGTCAGTGATGAATACTGTTTGTCTTACAGTGGTGAACTGTTCTGATCCTGGCTTTGTAGAAAATGCAATTCGGCATGGACAGCAGAATTATCCAGAAAGTTTTAAATACGGAACAAGTGTGGCATACCATTGCAAGAAAGGCTTTTACCTGTTGGGCTCATCTGCTTTGACCTGTAAATCTAATGGCTTATGGGATAGGTCACTACCAAAGTGTTTGTGTAAGTACACATTCATTTGGATTAACATTAAAGAGTGGTGCATAGAGAGACATTGGTAGACAAAAGATAATGTGCAGCTGTCTGTTGAAGAACAAAAAAGTCTTCAGGATCAATGTACTACAGATTGTGCAGCTCAGTAAGAAAATATTGATAAAATGTCCTGCAACTTACCATTATTAAAAATAGGTTAACTAGAACTCTGAAGCTATGTCCTTGAACTGGGGGACCCAGAACCTGACACAGTATCACAGATGGTCCTCACCAGGGCAGAGTAGAGAGGGGAGGAGAGCCTCTCTTGACCTATTAACCACACCCCTTCTAATACATCCCAGGATGCTCTCGACCTTCTTGGCTACAAGGGCACACTGCTGCCTCATGCTTATCCTTCTGTCCACCAGGACCCCCAGGTCTCTTTCTCTTACACTGCTCTTCAGAGAGTCTTTCCTGAACCTATACTACCCCATGGGTTTCTTTCCTAGATGCAAAACTCTACACTTGTCCTTAAGGGTATTTTATTAAATTTCTTTCCCTTAAGAAAAATCTCAGTGACATGAATAGGGCTTTTTTTACAAAAATGATCTGTTCACAGATGAAGTCAGAGTCTTTTCAAGTATTATGAGTGAGACATAATTATAAAATGGTATGAAACAGCACAGAAAACAATTGTTTAACAGAAAACAAGTGTATTATTTGCAGCAAAGAACAGTGAACAAAAATGAATGAGGAAGGAGAATTGTATATATTTTCAGTGAAAGGCTAAGCTGGATGAGTTAGTTTTACATGTAGTTTTATGTGTAATCTTACAAATTACCAGCAAATCATCTATAGCAAGAGCAAATTTGAAAATATTAAATTGATATCCAGACACAAGTTTATATTGCGTGGAACCAGACTCATATTTAAAGATTTTTAAAATTTTTTTTCTGTGCCATGAAAACATCTTATAATATTGTGCCCTTTCCTCCATTAGCCATTTCTTGTGGACATCCTGGGGTACCTGCCAATGCAGTTCTTTCAGGAGACAAATTTACATACGGCTCCATAATTCACTATTCCTGCACAGCGGGTAGAAGGCTCATAGGAAATTCTACTAGGGAGTGCCAAGAAGATAGCCGCTGGAGTGGGACTCTCCCTCACTGTTCAGGTACTTGAAGTAACAATCATCTGAATGTCGGTTTGTAATTACATAAGAATAAGGCTATTCTTAAGCAATTTTGAAAAACAAGCAGGTATTTGTTTTGTTTCTTTTCCAAATACATTTCAATTCCTCTAATAACCCATCAACTGAATTATAGACATTTTTTGCAATGTTCTCATACTCCCTTTGTCATAGCCTTGTAGTTTTGCTCCATAGCTATATTCTATACTTGTATATACTGCAGCATACAGTGTCATCAAAAAAAAATATTTAAAATGTGGCATAATTCTGCTTTAAAAGGATGTGTATATAAAATTTTACTTTTATGAACACTGTTTTGTGGTTAAAAAAAAAAAAAAAAAAAAAGGTCATCACATGGGANCTGATTGACTTCAGCCAAGGTGCTTGCATTTGAAGCAAAAGGAATTTTTCAAATCATTCAATAGTCACAGAGCATGTGTTGGTATTTATGCTCAACTCCAGGAGGAATGATTTCCTTTGTTAGTGTAGCTGCACAGCATGACACAAGCCTTCCTCTCACTTCTATGAAGAGGGGCACCATTTTCAGCTTACATAAACCAGGACTTCTTGTACTCTTGACTTTGTGTGTCCTAGCAGCCTTTCACGTCTAAGGTGTAAGTACTGTAACAGCAAGACACGTATTGTTGAAATGAAAGGATGCTCAGTTGTTTAAAAATTAAAGTCTTTGTACTTCTCTCAAAAAAAAAATATTTTTAGGCACTTTGATTTGCAGTAATGGTAAAAAAAAAAAAAAAAAAAAAAGGTCATCACATGGGAAGAGAGAGCTGGCAGATGAGCTCTCTATCAACAGTCCTGGCTCACTGTAGAGGTCCCTAATGGCTGGAAGCTGGCCAATGTGATGGCCATCCAGAAGAAGGGCCGGAAGGTGGAACTAGGAAATTAGAGACCTTTCAGTCTGACCTCAGTGCCAGTCAAGGTTATGGAACAGGTCATCTTGAGTGCAATCATACAGCACCTAGAGGATGGCCAAGGGATCAGGCCCAGACAGTGTGGGTTTAGGAAGGGCAGGTCCTGCCTGACCAACCTGATCTCCTTTTATGATCAGGTTACCCTCCTGGTGAATTCAAGGCAGGCTGTGGATGTAGTCTACCTGGACTTCAGCAAAACCTTTGACACCGTCTGCCACGGCAAACTCCTGACAATGCTGGCAGCTTGAGGATTCATTCTGAATTGGGTCAAGAACTGGCTGAAGGACCAGGCCCAGAGAGTGGTGGTGAATGGTGCCACATCCAGTTGGCAGCCAGTCACTAGTGGTATCCCCTAGGGATCAGTGCTGGGCCCGATCCTGTTCAATATCTTTATTGGTGATCTGGACCAGGGGATTGAGTCCATCATCAGTAAGTTTGCAGATGGCACCAAGATAGGAGCAAATGTAAATCTGTTGGAGGGTAGGAGGGCCCTGCAGAGGTACTTTGACAGGCTGGGTGGGTGGGTAGAGGCCACTGGGATGAGATTCAATAAGGCTAAGTGCAGGGTTCTACACTTTGACCACAACAACTCCAAGCAGCACTACAGGCTGGGGAGAGTGGCTGGAGAGCAGCCAGGGAGAAAGGGACCTGGGTGTACTGGTAGATAGTAGCTGAACAAGAGCCAGCAGTGTGCCCAGATGACCAGGAGAGCCAATGGCATCCTGGCCTGTATCAGGAGCAGTGTGGCCAGTAGGACAAGGGAGGTTATTCTTCCCCTGTTCTCAACATTGGTCAGGCCACACCTTGAGTCCTGTGTCCAGTTCTGGGCCCCTCAGTTTGAGAGAGATGTTGAGGTGCTGGAACATGTCCAGAGAATGGCAACAAAGCTGGTGATGGGCCCTGTGAGGAGAGGCTGAGGGAACTGGTGTTGTTCAGCCTGGAAAAGAGGAGGCTCAGGGGTGACCTCATTGCAGTCTACAACTACCTGAAAAGAGGTTGTAGCCAGGTGGGGGTCAGTCTCTTCTCTCAGGCAACCAGCAAGAGGACAAGGGGACACAGTCTCAAGTTGTGCTGGGGGAGGTATAGACTGGATATCAGGAGGAAGTTCTTCACAGAGAGAGTGATTTGCCATTGGAATGGGCTGCACAGGGAGGTGGTAGAGTTGTCATCCCTGTAGGTGTTCAAGAAAAGACTGGATGAGGCACTTAGTGCCATAGTCTAGTTGATTGGCTAAGGCTGGGTGATAGGTTGGGCTGGATGATCTTGGAGGTCTCTTCCATCCCAGTTGATTTTGTGAATCTATTCTGTGAATGTTCATTACAAAGCACCACAGCTCTTTAAGTATGTGAAGGTTTGGGAGTTCCTCGCCCCCCCACACTTTGTAAAATGACCCAGACTAGAACTCAGCCGGCTGGAAGTTAGATGATGAAGCTCTATTTACAGCTCGGCACAATGTACAGCAGATATTTACACTATATACAGAATATTTACAGAAATATACAAGTAAAAGGTAATACAGAAACACAACACCCCTCCCAGAAAATCAGAGACCCCAGGAGGGGCTCCCAACCACCCTTCCACCTTCTCCCCACCCCTGTGCCTTACCCCAAGGTTTGCCTTACGTGCAAGGTAAATTAGGAGGATCAACCAGGTGGGTTAGAAGAAAAGTGGTTAGTGAGGATTAATCAGCAGAGGAGTCAGAGCCCAGAAGCTACTAGATCGCCCCGGCAGCTCCTGTTCCAGCAAGAGCCAGAGAGAGACTCACTTATTTATTGTTTTGGTTAGTGTTCCCAAACAATTCTCCAGCAAGCGTATGAGTGAAGTAGACATCATGATGTTTTCCTTTCACAGCCTATAGTGTAATTTTCTCTATTAAAATATTCCGATTAGCCTCAAACCAGCACAGTGGCAAAGGTGCTGGATGGTAAACTTCAAACATTATGTTGCCTATTTCACTTACACAAATGTTTTTTATTAGCGCCACAATGCACAAATACTAATGCAGTGTTCTTGATGCCATCAGGAGGTACAGGAACAGTTTGTTCTCCCTTAGATGAGCTATGTAAATTTAGAAGAAACCATAAAACATTACACAATTTCACTTAAGAGCTCAGAGGAGTGTTGTCTACTAAAGACATGCACAGTGCACTAATACATTTTGCAAGGGAAACAAATTAACACCTTTAGCAGGCAGGTTTGCCACCTACCCCTCTGCCAGGAGAAAGACCTTGGCACTTCTCCCAGACTGAGGTCTGTACAGCAACCTCTCTTCACCATTTCCATCTGGGTGAATGCTTTGGCCAACTCCTGGGGTGGATGGTGCAGTCCCCTGACCAGAGTTAAAACCTTTGCCTTCTGAAGAGTGCCCAGCATTTTGCCTTAAAGGTTAGGTAGGATGAATGTCCTTGATCAGCTCAGTCAGTCACAGAACAGTTCCCTGTTACTGGGTTACATGTCTTTTTTTCTTTTTTTCTTTTTTCTTTTTTTTTTCTTGCTGCTCTTGGCAATATCTACCGCTCTGATGCTGGCCAGGCTGCTTCCAAAGCAGCTGACTTCTTGGAAATAGGTGTAAGTTATTTAAATATATTTTGAAAAAAAATCTCAGTAAGATAAAAATGGTCTTTTCATAAGCTTATCCTACAGTGTTTGAAACACTGAGGAAAGGAAGTGAATTTAAATCACTAATGTTTTTGTGTTCTCTGCTGATCAAGGAGAAGAGAGTTTACTTACTCTTCTCACACTACTAGGTGTCATTGCTATTGTCGTCTCTATGCCTAGACCTGAATCTCTGCAGGACAATTATAAGGATAGTTCCCACACAGTGTTGGCCTTTTCTTGCTTATCTTAAGCCCACATTTATGTTGCTATCAAGTTTTCACCCGGTATAAAATGAGAAATCTGCAACTGCACCAAGACTAAAATTTTTGAGGCCAGACTTCTTTAATACTGTTACCCAACTGGACCCAGTACTGATCCCTGGGCTTCCAACTGGACTCTGCACTGGCGGTCACAAGTCTCTCGACTCTGTTGTTGACTCTGTTGCCAATCCACCTAACAAGCCTATCATCTAACCCACTTTTATTGAGTTTACTTGTGAGAAGTTGAGTTTACTTTGCTGAAGTCAAGGTTGATGATATCCACTGCTCTGCCCTCATCTGTTCATTCAGTCATGCCTTTGTAGAAGGCTATCAGATTAGTCAAGCAAGATTTCCCTGCTAGATACTCTTGATAACCCTATTTTCTTTCATGTGATTAAAGATGGCATCCAGTACTTGCATGGGAATTTAGAGGATAAGGAAAATTATGAGGTATCATTTCTTCTTTTTTGTGGACTTGTTTCAAACATATTTCTTAAGAAATTTTAATATGGTTCTCTTCATTCTTGCTGTTGCCTATATTTATTAGAAGTTACTAGTAACAGAGAAGTTGAACAATAAAACACAATCTGTAGAAAATGCTATTTATGTCAAAGCAACAACAAGTTTATTGAATTGACAAAAAATCACAGGAGTTCTTCCTGTGTTCACCATTATCTTTCATCTTTCAGTTATGTCACATTCCATGTTTAGGTTTGTCTAGGTCTTAGAAAAGAAGCATGTTAAAAAGACAGTTTATTTTCTTCTTTGGCTTTGGTTTCACACCCTTGTACTGAAAGAGAAATAAAGAAAAAATACAGTTAGCACTATTATTCACAAAGGAGCATTTGTAACACCGCTCCTTTTTGCACAGAACATCTGGCAACAATTCTGCTCTATTGTGTTTTACAGGAAATAATCCTGGCTATTGCGATGATCCAGGAGTACCAGCTCATGGGTCTAGACTAGGGGATGAGTTCAAAGTAAAAAGTCTGCTACGTTTCTCCTGTGAAATGGGTTATCAGCTGAGAGGGTCTGCAGAACGAACATGCCTACTTAATGGTTCCTGGTCAGGTGTACAGCCTGTGTGTGAAGGTAGGTATTGATACTGTCGGCATTTATGGTAGTGTTGAATGGCATTTACTAATGACATTTTATTCTTTAATTAAAAACAAATTCTGTGCTGGAAATGTGCTTTAATATTGCTCTGCAGAAATTTGATATGAGAGTTGCTAAGCAGTTATGTTTTACTTTAAAACCTAAATCGAAACTGATAACATTTTTGAGTATATATTTATAAGAAGACTGTGAGAAAATAATCGTAGTTTAACAAATATTGAGCCTGAAAATAAAGAACAGAGAGGTGAGTTAAATGTGAAATTAAACACGTTTCTGATCAAAGATATGAAAATGAAGTGATAAATATATGTCATTCATCTTCTAACAATACTGTAATCATTCTTTGTAATGTCAAAGCTTCAAGGACTAAACAGATGATAATATTGTATTCTTAACTAAGTGTAAATTAATATATATTTCTCCACATAAGTTAGACTAATTTTTTATAAAATATGCTATTTTTTGATAGTTCTTTCAGAAGAAGACTATTTCAGGAAATTACATTTTAGAATTAAAAAAAATTTATAAATTTGTTTGGTTTTTTTACACTTTTTGTGCACTGTCAGAAATAGAAGCAGTAATGGAAGAGCAATTTTTAAAATGACTTCTTGTTTTCCAAAAGCATTTGAAAAAGTTACTTTACTTGGTTCAATGGAGTTGATGGATTCTGTAGTATCTGTTGTCTGCTACATTAAATGATAAAACCAAGCCAGGACAAAATACCTTTAACATTCATTATATTATGCTATTGGGTTGTGTTTTTTTTCACCTAGGGGGTTTACCACAGTATCCTCATCTAACAATTGTTCTTCAGCACAGATTAATCTCCTGTCAATGTAGATATCACCATAACTGTATAGAACTGGCACCTGACACAGGATCATTATTTTCAGCAGAAAATTGAAGTTTTGCAGTGTTCTTCCTTTTTCATGAAGACTTTAAGTACAATAGAACAGCAGCACTGGGTGGTAATTTGCCATATTTAAAATGCCACTGATTTGTTGGGTTTTTTTCCCCTTCATCCTTCTGTTTTCAAGAAAACAAAATAGAAAAATTACAAAGAAACAAATGAAAACAACCCAAAAGGAATAACAAAACCAAAGAAAAAAGCTTCTTTGTTTCATTTTTTCCTCTCTCCAATTCTTTCCTGCTTAGTATAAACAAGGATGAGATTAGAAGAATACTGTTTGTCCCTACAAGTTCATACTCCAACCTACTGAATTTTCCCTTCACTATTTGAAACTTTTATACATAAATTGTGGAAAAGCCTTACTTTAAAAATCTAGTGTTATTTTAAATGTCAGTAATACTCAGGGTAAGTTTTAATTGCTAAACATCTCTCCTTTGAGGAAAAGCTGAAAGACCTGGGACTGTCCAACACAGGGAAGACAATGCTCAGGAGGAATCTTGTCAATGTATATGAATGTCTGAAGTCAGAGTGCATGAAAAGTGGAATCAAAGTCTTTCCAGTGCTGCCAAGTGACAAGACAAAAGACACTGACACAAATTGAAACACAAGGAGTCTCTCTCAATATCATGAAATACTTTTTTACAGTAAACTTGACTGAACACTTACACAGGTTGCTTAGAGAGTTGGTTGAGTCTCCGTCCTTGGAGCTGGTCAAAAGTCATGCGGGTATGGACTGGGCAACTGGATCTCAGTGCCCCTGCTTGACTGGATTACTTTCATAGGTGCTTTCCAATCTCTACCATCCTGTTATTCTTTAATTCAATGATTCACATAAAAAGCAAAATCAAACAAATTGAGTTTTAAAAAAAAGAGGAAATGTGAAAAGTGAAATAAGTATTATACTTAGTGTAATGATTATCTTACAGTAAAACTTGGTGTAGCTTTTTAAAAAAATTGATCACTGACATACTTTTTTCTTTTTTTTTAACGTCTTCTTCACAGCTGTCTCTTGTGGGAACCCTGGCACCCCAGCTAATGGGATGATAATATACACTGATGGAATATTATTCTCCAGCTCAGTCATTTATGCCTGCTGGGAAGGTTACAAAACTTCGGGGCTCACTACCAGACATTGTACTGCTAACGGGACATGGACTGGCACTGCTCCAGACTGTACAGGTCAGAAATAAACTTTATTCCTCTAAAACTAGTTAATCATACAGCCTCCCTACTGAGAAACAGTATTTTGTAAGATAAAATAATACCTTTTTTTTTCATTTTTTAAAAACACACCAGATGTTTTTAGAGCTGTCTTTTACTGATGGATAAATAGATAACTCCTTTTTTATTTGTTTACCTCAGGAATGTCAACACTAGAAATCTAATATTGCTAAGAACAGATGTTTCTCTAGAATTTCCCCTAGAATTTCCTTTAGTACTCTTTTGGGGTTTTTTGTTTGGTTTAGTTTGTTCTTTTGTCTTTTTTGTTTGGTTGGTTGGTTTTCTTTTGGTTAGTTTGTTTATTTTGTTTTGTTTGAGGGTTTTGTGATTTACGTACAGAGGATCTGGTAGTGTTAAATCAGACTTTACCTAATTGAACACATCGCTATGTCCAGTTGTGAGCCAAATGAGTTAGATCTGACTGATAACCATTCTGGTAAGGACCAAGAACCAGGGAACAGCAAGATTTGGATACTTTATCAGGGAAAACAGGGAGTAGAGGGGTGCTGTAAAGACAACAGGACCAGGAGCCTCAAATACATGACAGACCCACAGCACATGGATACGGTGATACAAAAGAAAAGAGAAATTTTGTAATTCTCCTGGAACTTCACGGTATCATCAACATTAGACACAATATGACAAAGGTTCCAGTATGAACAAAGGAAAATACTTGTCAGTTGCAACTAACACAGCAATTTGCAGTAACAATAGAGCATATATGCTTAAGCTAGTACATTTAAACAACACAATATTAGGCCATGCTGAGCAATGATTCGGATATGACTTTTTAGCTAAAAATTAGAGATTACATTTTTTACTTTATATGAAACATATTGGTCTTTTTTTGTCCTTTGTTTTTGTACAGTAAAAAAATATGTTAGCTATACACAGTAATGCTTCTTACAAATGTATTGGAAAAAAACCTCTTATTTTCTTTTACTCACTAGTGATCAGCTGTGGAGATCCAGGTGCATTAGCAAATGGCATTCAGTTTGGGAATGATTTCACCTTTAATAAGACTGTTAGCTACCAGTGCAATCCAGGTTACTTAATGGAACCTGCCAGTTCATCTACCATGCGTTGTATAAAAGACAGCACTTGGAACCAGAGTAAACCAATCTGCAAAGGTAGGCTTGCAAATACTCCTTTGATTCTATACAGCAAATTTATTAATCAATTTTTTTTAAATGTCAGAATGTTCTCTGTGACAATTAACATGAAAATTAAACCAAAAAACTTTAGCTAAATATTAGTGTAACATTTGTATTTATCTTGCACATATGCTGGGGTATAATATCACCAAGAATGGCAACATTAATGATTGCAGTAGAACCAAATTGCTGTGCAATGAAGATTATCAGTTTAAAATGCTCAGAACAAAGTATCAGTTTTCCTTGTGGTGCCCTTTTGTCGTGAATTAGATGGCTAAAGTACTCTGAAGAGATCTTGCAACCCAAATCTTCTATAAAAGAATCCCTAGTTTCAGCAGCATATTCATCATAAATAGCCAAAAAGATGCTTCTCAAATAGCTATTTACAAGTGCTAACATAAAGGTCATAGTGGGGATGAGGCTGAAAGGCAAATAAGGCAGCCTGGTGAAAACTGCTAGCGCTACTACAACCACTCAGGGAATAAATTTAGCAGCTTAGGGCATCTTCTGCTTATAAAGAGCCTAGACTGCCAACTCATCTAGCATTGTTTTAAAGTGATGTTTTAGTCTAGCCTTCTAAGTTTATTTTGGCATATGTATTCAATTGACTACACTTTCTGTTGTAAAAATCACTGACAGTGTCCTTCACTGAAAGAACTGATGTCTGAATGTCAAAATGGTCATTCCAGATTTCAGAGTTTTGGCTGTTTTTCAGAAGATGGAAAGCATCAGAATATTTTTTTAAGAGTTGTAGTGACTAGTTACCAATAAAAGCAACATCCATTGAAAGCCTTACAAAATGAGCAGGCAAAATGAACAAAGTCATATTAAGGGTTTTAAGTACTACTGCAAAATTAGTTGAAATTTCAGTACAAATATTTAGACTCATAGAATCATAGAAACATATTTATTGAAATAAATCTTTTATTTTGAAAAGTTCTACCTAGCTCAAAAACCTGTTGCAACATTGATCAGTAATGAGGATGTAGGAAAGAGATTCAAATCTAAGTAAGCTACATACACTTCTGCCTTCCAAAAACATAGAGCTCAGTAATGTCCTATGCATTTTGTTGTTTGTTTGTTTAAGTTGGTTTCTTGTCTATTGCAGGCTGCTTTGTCAACAAAGGAATGCTTTGTTGTAACTGAACAGCATGATATTTATTATTTTTTTGTCAGTCTTAAAAATATGAGTAGGTATTTGTTGCTTTTTTCTTTAGTCTTGAGAATATATCTTTTCTTTTTGTGTCACAGCTATTACCTGTGGCCCCCCTCCACCAGTACTCTATGGGAAAGTGGAAGGATCTGATTATCGCTGGGGTTCCAGTGTGAGTTACAGCTGTGCAGAAGGCTATCAGCTATCTAACACAGCTATTCTCTCCTGTGAGGGTCGAGGAGTTTGGCGGGGAGACATCCCACAATGTTTGCGTAAGTCTTCAGGGTATAGTTGTGTGGGGCTTCACCAAAGATTCAGTCAGTTGTCTCAAGCTGCAGTAAGTTTCTCAGTCTAAAAAGGACTCAGCTAGATCAGGTAATATACAGACTGCTGCAGGATTCTCCCACCTTGTTCCAAAAAGTGTACTTAACTGCATCGTTGTGCCCAGTTAAGGTCATAGTCTTTTTCCTTTCCCCAAACCTCACTTCCATCCCTTACTACATTGTCAGGGACTTCACCACTTACCTTACTGACAATCTTCCGGATGTTCTTATTTAACTTGTGCTGAGCATGATTACAATTTTCTCTTAGACTTTTCCTTTTTTTCTTCCCTATTTCCATTTCAATTAACAGGTGAAAACAAGAACCCTAGCCTTTAATCTCATAACCTTACTCTTCTAAGTTTTTTTCCTTTCCTGGAGGCGAGTAGATACCCTTACATCTTTTTTGGATTAACTTTTCAACTTCTTCTAAATCTGTCAAGTTCTTTCTTTTAGTGCTTGAAATCTTGTCAGGATTTTAACAAATATTTTTTCTTTTTGCTTAATCAGGGCAAAAATTTCCAACCTACTCATCTAAGGATAGATGATAAAACTGTATAAATGTTGAATCAATACAGTATAGCATCGCCTACTTTAAGATTACTTTGTCATCCAAATCTAATTAGCATTTAAGTGTCTCAATTAAAAGGTCTAATTATCCAGGTTACATTTTAACCTTATAATAACTGTAACAGTGACAATTAATTTTAAATTGCTGTACAAAATTATCTGAGCTATAATCCTACACAGATATGTGAATACAGCATTTACAGTCATGTTCAGTATGCTCAAATTACACATAAACCTACATGGAATACTTTGAAGTGTGTGCAGATTTTAATGACTTCTTTCTTTGTTTTCTTCTGTATTAGCTGTGTTTTGTGGTGATCCTGGTACTCCAGCAGAAGGGCGTCTCAATGGAAAAAGTTTCACCTACAGATCTGAAGTTAGCTTTCAGTGCAGACCCCCTTTTATCCTGATAGGCTCTTCAAGAAGATTCTGTCAAGCAGATGGTACTTGGAGTGGAATTCAACCAACATGCATTGGTAATAACTACCACTACTTATGCTTTTTCTCTTGATAAACTTTTACAGTATCATAAATGTAGCAATTAGCTTTCCAAATATAGAAAAATGTCTGTGTAATATAAAAAGAACTAGATAAATAAGGGTATATTTTGAGTACAAAATTTTTAGGATAAACACAATCACGTATGAAGCCATTTGTAAATTTAGATGATTGCTTGTCTGCTGGAAATGCAGAATATGAATAAGTGCAGGCACATAAATTTGTCCATCTATTTTTAGAATCTTTTAGATACGCAGAAGTACTTGGCAGATTAAAGACTGTATTCTGTCACTAGCGAGTTAAAGGCATTTGTCTGAATCAATTCTAAATCAAAAAGCACTTTGCACTTTGTGAAAGAGTACACATCCTTTTGGCTTGTACAGCTCAAAAGGATGAAGCATGCTGGGTCTAATCTTTTGAAATTCTGATAAACTGCCAAGTACTAGCAGTTTCTCATTGACTGATGTGCAACTGATAGGCTTTTAACATGTTACATAATCAGACTAACTGAGAGAAATGCTAAACACCTGTAACTCCCACTGGCATCAGAGTTTGATCCAAATTGGGATGACACGCTAGAGAAAATTATTTTGGTATTATAATAGAAAAATCCTTTTGATATTCCTAAACAAAAATAATCAGATGTAAATGGTAGTCCATTTAAATATTTTATTGTAGCTGAGATAGTGTCTGTGTGGAAGAGCAGGGGTGGTCACTCTGTGCCAAGTTTGTAATAAGCATGGTTATTGAAAGCAGCCTGTCTGTAAATTAGAACATAACACTCAATACAATTCCATGGTATGAATTCAGATTGCCTTCCGTCCATATCTTCTCTGAGCTGGGCAATGCACCTGGCATCTGGGCTTCTAGCAAAAACCAAGAATATTTACAAAAGCTAAATCTCATGTCTATTGTGAGGAAACAAATTTGAAAATATCATGACATTTCTGTTTATATTTTACATGCCATAATATAGAAGTACAGGGAAAATACCTCATCAAAGACACACACTTTTCTTTTATGTGATAGCTTTTGTATTATTGTAAAAGGAAAATATTACAGTGTCTAAAATATTGCTAAACAATTCGAAAATTAAGATCAGTGAGCAATACCCGGAACTACGACTACAACTACTATATGATGGCAAATGATGGTAAACGTTTCTATTTCTTGATATTGATGATTTACTTAAAATACTTTCAGAATTCTTCCTTTTTTCACCATCATTTGAGAGACATGTCTTTAAAAAAGCCAATTGAGCTTCACGTGTCTATTCATAATGATACTCCAGCTGATGATAATTTGTGAAAAGTCCTTGAACTGTTAATAAAGATCAAAGTTTGAAGTATGTCTGGTTTTTATTCTCACGTCTTAGGTCAACATCCACCTGATTTTTGAAGCCTTTGGTAAATATCTGTCCAGTTGCATTGTTATGCGCTATTGACAGTAGACATTAAAAATTGAAGATGACCGACAGTGAAATGACGTATCACATTATTCTGTATGATATGTTCCATTTTCCCTCTATAGAAAACAAAACATGGTTACAGATGAAATATAGTCCCAAATTACATTTTTTTGTAATGCAGTGTCAGCACAAAAGCAGACTTGGTTGCCAACATAGAATCATATAGCGCAGAAAGATCCATCAGATCAAGTACTGAGCTGTCTATCTGGTGGATGTGACTGAACAAGCCTGAATCAATTACACCATCAGAATGTGAAGAGGACATTAATACACCATCAGAATGTGAAGTGGACGTTACTGAATCCAAAACAGTTTCAGGCTGCTTTAAATTACACTGATGAAACTAATCATAAATTAATTATACTCTGTTGGCATACATTTTTGTGGGGAACTATTTTTTTCATTCTTCAGCAACTTTTCCATAGAAACTTTTGTTTTATTGGTGGCATAGAAAAAAAAATCCATCAAAAATTTGAGTATTTTACTTGCTATAAAAAAGCAGTTCGATTTGTAATTAGTTTTGTGGAGGAGGGGGATATTGCATTTTGGGGTTTTTTTTAGAAATTACTAAATTATGAAGCTGTCCATTGGGAAAGGAAAGAAAAAAAAAAGTTCTCCTTATATGTTGCATCAGCTCTGTGAATAGTGGGATATGCTATGTATATGAAAACATTTTAAAGGGTAAACTTATAAAAAATTGGTGCAATCTTAACTGAAGTCTATACTGCCAAAGAGACCTCTAAAAAATACTCTTAAATAATGGCCATGCACTGAAACAAATTACTGTGATCTATCTTGAGAATTTAATTGGAAATACAAATATATAAAAACACACATCCATTAAAAATTCAATTCTTGTTGTCAGTAGATGTTGATGGAATTACTTAATCTTTACAAAGAATTATTATTCCCATATGTTAATAATATCTGTCACGTTTCACATTTTTTATTAGATCCAGCTCACAATACGTGTACAGACCCTGGTACTCCACATTTTGGAATACAAAACAGTTCCAGAGGTTATGAGGTAATTCTTTTATTTTATTTATCAGCTTTCTAGAATGAAGATGCAATTAATAATTGAAACTATAATAAATGATCTGTAGACTTGAATGTCTGATGTGAACCTTAGGAAATTTCCAATCCTTTTTTAATAAAAAGTCATACTTTGTTCCTTTTTTTTCTTGTTTTGGTTATATAGCTTGAGGAAAGAACTTCTAACCTTGCAGTATGTCGTGTGTTCAGTCCTTTAGGACACTTCACTATAGAGGATTATTTTAAAATTGATTACCAAATGTGATATAACACAATCTAATTACTCTTCTTTATGATTATAATGCTTTCATACTTTGGTGAGTAGTCAGTGAAATACCTAATAAAGACCTGTCTGGTCCAAAGGCCATGTAGTCCTTGTCAAAAATTCAGCAAGTGCTGAATTTAGTGCTTTACTAAATTAGCAATTCATGTTACATTTTATTCAGTCAGAGAAAATATAATTATCCTGTGTGTTAGATCCAAGTTCTCTGTGATTAATGTTCTTTCTGTAATTTCTAAATTCCACACAGGTTATTAGTTTACCAAGTGACAGTCCAAAAGGTAACTGATAAAATGAAAGTAGATGCACAGTGACCAGTCCACAGTTATTATTTAGATTGATTAACCTCCTGTGGATAGGTATAAATATTTATGATTGGAATCTACAATGTGTTCTTTCTGAGTTTCCTGCTTACTTCTGAACCTAGAGGAGCTGGCCACATCGTAACATGATTAACTTAATAGAACAATTTTTCAAACAATCCTTTCAGTAAGTTCTTCTGGTTATTAGCAACCTCCCTCTCCTGCAATTGTGCTGTCTGTCTTTGCTGTGACTGTCAGCTCTTTTCTTCTCCTGCCTGGCAGATCACAGGCGCCAAGGCACTTCTCCCTAGCTACATCTCGTGGCCTCACTCATAATGTGCTTCTTCTAGTAATAGGTACAGTTGCCTTTCTCTCTGTTGTCTTGTCTTGATCCTGTACTTGTTCCCATCATCACTTCAGAATTAATGTTTGCACCTAAATTGATCAAGAGTTTGCTTTTCCATTGTATCCTTTTTATCTGCGTGACAAGTTGTCTTCAATACGAACATTGCAATGGTCAGTTCACTGTTCTAATGTCTGTTGAACTTGAAGTCTAATTTTCTCTTCTCAGTCACCTGCAGAGGCAATAGTAGGTCTTCATCTGTCCTGTATTTAGTGTTTATGTGCTTTTACTCTCAGACCAGTTTCTGGTACAATGGGATTTAGACTTCTATTTAGTAGGTTTGGTTTCTAAAATATGTGATTAATGGGGCTTCTTCTTTGTATGACTTAGTGAAGGTTCTATAAACTGGCTTTTAACAGTCTTTCCTCATTACAGAAAGTGTGATGTGAGGTAGTAGATTTTTGAAGGGCTTTTCCCTATCTAACAGCTTCCAGTCCTGCCCTGTTGTTCTTCCCATCCTGAAGCACTTTATATACCCTTTGCACTTCACTTTGCTGTGGCTATTACAAATGCTTTCAATGTTTCTCATCCAAGTATAATGCCTGTAAGATGAGAAAGAAATATAACTCTGCAACTACCTTGAACACAGGCATTATTTTTTTCAGTTTAGCTTTTCGATGAGTGAGGAAAGATTTGCAGCTCATTACTTATTGATGCTAGAATTGACAATTTCACAAGATGCAAGAAGATTTAGAGTCATAACCGGCTGCACTCTGTTCTAAGTCTTTATTACAGACATGCTGTGTGTGACTGGCAAAGTAAAAAAAACAGATATGTTTTAGAATAGTTATAAAGAAATAAGCTTACAAAGGCGTATTAGTAATTTTAACTATAAAAATACTAGTGAATTTCAAAGGCGCTTAAGAAAGAACTGGTGTTGCATTTGCTGAACATCTATCATTTTAATCTTTTGAATATATAGTTAATAGGTAGCAACTTTTGAAGATAGCTGCCCTATGAAGTCTTTCTATGAAAATTGCAGTGTAGGACTATCTGCATTCATATATCTGCAAGCTGTGTTATTAATCTGCATTTGTCACTACTCTTTGCAACTTACTTGCATTTGTCCATGTGATATGTTACTTTATTAATAAGTCATGTAATTTTTAATATTAATTACTGTGGAGGCTTTTTAATTTCATCTGATCATATTTATTGCCAAGATGTTTTATTCAAAATGAAGGCAATGCTTTACTAGTCAGCCCTGCATCCTTAATATCATGGTCTGGAATTGCATTCTGGTTGCTTTTCCCAATATCATCAGTAAGTCCATCTTACTAGAACTTTCCACACAATCTCTCTCATATTTTATGAACATTTTTCATCACATATATTTCATCTCCAGTTTTCATAATTTTCAATTCTCAGTGGAAATCTAAAGAAAGTTTCCTCAGGTACTTTACATTTTCTTCTGAAGAAGACCATATCATAGCTGGCTACGGGAAGGCTTATCGTAGCATTTGTCCAATAGTTGCACATCTCATATAAAGCTCATGTAGTTTATAGTAACAAATACAGTGTAAGCAATTGTGTCTTGTGGTTTTCTCTACTGAATTTATTTGTAGATAGAATGTTTTTTGTTATTTTTTATTTTCTTTTTTCTTGTTCTACACTTAGATCACACACTGAGAAACATTTGAAACAGACTTTATGATCAAGTTATATTGAAATGTATGCAGTGATGTACAGGAAAGAGACATTTCTCAATCATTTAGTTTGATATCAACAATCATTTAGTTTGATATCAACAAATTCTTAAGCTGAAGTGTTTGAGTGTCATTCCTTCCAATTTGCACAGCTTTGTCAATATTTTTCTACTTACTGCTTTCAAGAAAGACTGCAAAGAATCACTTGATCAAACTTGACATCGCATTAAAAAAAAAAAAACCAAAAGCAACAAAACCCAACACAAATACCCCCCCCCCAAAAAAAAAACACCAAAACAAACAAAGAAAAAAAAAACCAAAAGCAACAAACCCCAACACAAATCCCCCCCCCCCAAAAAAAAACCACCAAAAAAAACAAACAAAAAAAAACCACCCCCAAACCACTAAAAAAACTCTAAAACCTGTAAAAAACAACCACTTTTATTTTTTGAAAATAATTTTCTGGTAGCTTATCATGATTTTGATATCTGACTATGTGTGATGGTTACGTTTTTTATCTTAATATGTTTTGATCCTTAGGTTGGAAGCACAGTGTTTTTCAGATGCAGAAAAGGTTACCACATTCAGGGATCTACCACCCGTTCTTGTCTTGCTAACTTAACCTGGAGTGGCATACAGTCTGAATGCATTCGTAAGTTTGGTTTCTTATCTAATGAGTTAGCATATTATGCAATTTTTAAAGAATTACAAAGACACTCATGTAGAAATTTGTAACAAATGATATGCTACAAAAAGTAAACTTTATTTAAACTTTATTTAAATATTTTTATGTTTCCGTCTAAGATATAGTTGGGGTATTAATCTGAAATATTTTTCACTTTTTTTTTTTTTCAGTTCAGAATAATTCTATCAATTTTACTCAAAAAAAGTACACTGTATTAGCCACTTCAAATTGATCTAGGTGTTTTCATGTATTGCATAAATAGGGAATCAAAAGTAGGCTGAAATATGCATGGAGGTATTCTGTGAATCATAAAATAGAGCTCAACATGAAGCTTTTCTGGGCTATGCATAGGTATGTAAATTATTAGTGTATTTATAACTCTGTATAGGTTAAAGGATATCAAGTAAATATTGCATTAAAATACACTGATATAAGATAAAGGGAATTCATTAGAGTGACTTTATTCTAGATTCTTATCCTAGTTCAACTTATCTTTGGGTTATTATAAATGCAAACCATTGAGTACAGAGAAAGAAGTACAGTGAGCAACTGTATCTGTAATAATCAGTGTACTATAACAAATCCTTCCTACAGAAGCTTTATTTCAATTTATAAATGCATTTATTTAACACACAAACTGGCTCCAATTTTCAAAACATTAAGTATGGGTGATACTTGAAGCTGTAACAGTGCAATAATTCACAGGACTGATCATTGCCCCATGTACAATGGCATGATTTTCCCTTCATTTTAACTCTTTCTGTTTGCTGTCATGATTTCATTTTGGTGACTTGTTTACAAAATAGTTGGAATTTTAATTTCCATCTTTCCACAGCAATAAAACTGTATCCTCAGAGTGTTGTTTTTACAGTTAATAACTATTTTACATTTCTGAAAGTTGTATAAAGCTTGCATAATGCAATAAGTTAGCATGCAATTATTTAAAACGACATACTCTAGTACTATGGGTTGTTTACCACCGTTTTTTCTAACTCCAAAAAACCCTTTGCAGCTCATGCTTGCAGGCAACCAGAGACACCAGCACATGTGGATGTGAAAGCAATAGACCTTCCTACTTTAGGGTATACTTTGGTGTATACCTGTCAGCCAGGATTTTTTCTTGCTGGTGGATCAGAGCATCGGACATGTAAACCAGATATGAAATGGACAGGAAAATCACCAATCTGTAAAAGTAAGTCATTCCTCAAGTGATATATTGGGCCCTACTTGGTTGGATTTAATTTTCCCTGACATTTTTATTTTATATAGGAGGATTAATTTTTTTTCCCACTTACTATTTAAAGATGCATTTGACACACTTTTACTTTATGAAAGAAACAGTAAAGAAATCAAAGTGAGCATAGCATCTAGACCTCATGGAGGAAACCCAGGGATATGTCTGCATAAATGAATACGAACACATGCATAGGCTTACCCCTAGCAACAGCAAACAAAATCTAAACAATATAAAATATTACTTTCTACTATATTATCTTTATGTCATAGTTTTGAAGAGTATTTTAACGTATTCAGTGTTTAATGTACGATTATTTATCAGGAACATTAAAAAGCTTTTAGATTTATTTAGGTATACTTTTTGTCTATGAAAATCTTCTAAAATAAAAATTAACAAAAAAATAATTGTTGCACCAGATTCCACTTTTTATTTATTTCCATGTAAATTTAATATAATTTTGCTAGAGTAACTTGAAGCATGCAGTTATGAGGGCTGAATTTGCTGTTCACATGCAAATAAATGTGACTACAAGTTCCCAATTCAGAAAAATAAACCAAAACTATATTTAGAATATGCATAAAGAAAAACTAGTCAGATGCTATGGGGAAGATGCTTGCAACATGATTTTTATTAGTATTAAATTATTAGTATTAAATACTAATATGTCAAAGAACACAAAATAGATTTGATATTTGAACAATATTTGATTTTTCATTAATGTGTGTGCAGAGTTCTTTGTTTCAACATTGCCAAGGCAAACAATCTACAAATAAAAATGTATCTTCTTATTCTAGTTCCCTAAAGAGTGGGTTTTTGGTTTTTTCCATAGGTACTATACCATCAATAATTCAAGATAAATGATGTTTTTTGCTTTTTTTTTTTTTCAAATAAAACACAGAAGTTTTCAATATGCATTTTTTATTATTGCTGGATTACAATTTTTAGATGTAATTCTCCTTGAATGTCCCACAGCTTTTGTGCTTTCTTAGCACTTGATTAGTCTTATCACTATCTGCTCACAAAGAAGCAAACAAAACGTGCAACATCAAGTCTTCATACAAGACGATGTTTTTAAAGTGGCTAATGATCTGAGGCCAGAAGTTGAGTTGGGATCAATGGACACACCTCTACTGAGTGTACCAGAAATACAGCAAGTGACACCAGTTCTGATCCTTTCCCATGATGTTCCCATGATGCTGTCATCTTAATCCAGCTATCTGGCTTTGGCTAATTTGTGTCAAAAATATATCAATCTTTATTAACACTTACTGTACTTAATATATTATTATTTATCATTAGATATAGTATTTGTCCCCTGTATAAGGCTCTCTTTTATAGCACTGGGACTGATATAAAAATTTTAGACCTAAATATGTGGCTAGCCAGACAACTTCCCACAGTAAAATAGTTGTTTACTTAAATAATTTTCCAATAGCTTTATGTAAGTGTACAGGTTTGAATATGTGAAATATTCAAGACCAATTATTTCTGTTCTAAATATGACTCTACTGAATAAGAGGTGATTGCATCCATCAGGCATTGTTTTAACATTCTATTAAAAAATGTTCATGGAAATGCTAATTTGTCTTTTTACTTGTAGGTAAAGGAGTGAGAGAAGTTAATGAAACAATAACTAAAACTCCAGGTTTGTATACAAGAAGAGTTTTAGATCTAAATAAATTAAATTGATTTATATCCTAGATTGTTACACATAATAAAATTATTTCTAATATTTAAGTATATATTTCTCATTTCAAAGGAATATAAATGCTGAGGTTTACAGGTGCCATGTAAAACCTATTCAATAGAATTCTTTCCCAAACAACATTAAAAAACTTTCTGCAATGTTAGTTTTGAGAATTGCACAAAACACCCTGTAAAACCAAAAAGATAAAGCTTATATACACAAACCCCAGATTTGATATAGTTTTATATCAGAGAGATTGCTATAATGGAGAGCCTTATCATGAGCATAGACAATAGTCACAGGGATTAGGTTCAGCCAAAGTTCTACCCTTTACATTACAAGTGTAAGGAACCACAAAAAAAAACCCCCAAAACCACAATCAAAACACCAAACACCTCCACCTCCAATCCCCCCAAAATAAAATAAACTAACTAAACAAACAAATCAACAGAAATCAACCCGTTTCAGAAATTCTGATGGCCTTTGTTTCATGGAAACTCTCAAAGTATTCTAAGATAGGGTTTCCTATACTGTATGGACCACAAGGAGCAGGCAACTATTACTTCTGCTTTTCTATTCCTCCTCATAAACATGGGTGCAGTGAACTCTCTCCTTCTGCCAGTGAAAAAACAGATGACTTGTAAATCTTTTTAGATTCAATCATTTTTAAGAACATGTAAGGCGTAATTTTTTAATATGTTTTTTTTTCTTTACAATGAGCAAACTTTTCACCAAACAAATGAACTTGCAACTCAGTATTCTAAATTTTAGCTTCAGGGAAATAAATGGTTCACACTCCTGGCAGTTCACAGAAGTACTCTGTAGAGTAGATGGGATAAAAGGGTATTTCTGCTAATAATTAACCTTCCTGGTGAGTTTATTAGTGAGAGTGTCAGGTGAAACCATAAATAAGCACTTCTTAAATGTGTTACTTCGACAGACTCACAATAAAGCAGGTTACAATGTGCATTCATTAGAATTAATATACAGTCTTCATTTACTGGTGGATCCACCTCACCAAACACCAAAAGTATGCATTAATCTACTACCACACTGGGTTTGAAATTTAAATGCCAGGTTAAAATGTAGACAGCCTCAAAATATATTCACTATGCAGAGCATTAGCATCAAGTTCCTTATAACTAGTTTTGATAACTGAGTACTCTATCAAAGGCAATTTTTAAATGACATTTTGTGATCGAAAGTGCCAATAATAGTAAGCAGAGAACTCAAAGTATATAACAAATAACAGCAATTAACAAGGAAAAGTTTTAAGCTGCTTTTAAAACTTAAATTTTCACTAATACAGTATTTTTAAATTGTGAATTCTCTTTAATATATAACAACTGGTATTTTGGAGCATTTTCTTTACCTTATTGCCTTGGCTTTTAAGTAGAACTCCATTTGCTGCTACCTGTATTTTAAATGGAATTAAACCAATATTGTTAAACTTAATTTTTTATATCAGAATAGATGAGTGTTCTGAATAAAGAATATGCCTATATATGCTTATTAAAATAATTTTTTTTTGCCAGTGTTTCCGTAAGTGATAGTAACTATCATTCTTACAGTAATTGTAATTGAATATAAAGAATTCAACTAAATGCAACTAAAGAATTCTCACAATATCCTTATGAAGTTTAAGAGTTAAAATATTCTGGTTCCCATGATTCTCACTGCTTTCTACAGTCTTCACAGAAAGGAATCTGTTTTAGTGCAGACATGAATTTCCCTATTTGTTACACTGGAGAAGAATCTACAGTTGGTGCAGCAGTAATATAACAACACTCAGTTGATTTTTCTCATTTTGCATTTGCCCACAGTGGGTGGGAAAGACAGGGACGTTGCAAGGGTGTGGCAGAACTGAGTCAGAGCCGCTGTTTCCTCAGCCGCATCCATGGGACTGTAG
This sequence comes from Eubucco bourcierii, assembly GCA_013396675.1. Lineage (NCBI taxonomy): Eukaryota > Metazoa > Chordata > Aves > Piciformes > Ramphastidae > Eubucco > Eubucco bourcierii. The sequence goes on from VWZE01020250.1 coordinate 61,515, forward strand.
TACTTACATTTTAACCTTATATGAACATAACTGGGGGAACAGAAATATGTTTTCTTACCTTACTGCTTCTGTCCATTTGCAGTGAGTGCAAATTCTGTAAATATTGAGTAGAGGGTACAATTTCACAAAGATTAACAGCTATTATTGACAAAGTGTTTAGAGAAACTAAATACTGAAGTGTTGTATGTGACAAAAGTTTGGTGTCTGCTCCTTTATAAAAATTACATAAAACCTGTCAGGTTCGTATAACTAGGTGTTCACCTTCATGATAGTAACTTCAGATACAGTATTAATTAGAAACACACAAACAAACAAGTTTAATATATTTTTGAATGCCAAATTTCAAATTTATAATTGTCATTCTTGTAGAAAAGCAGTGAGAAGTATCTGGGAAAGAGTTTGTGCTACCATTTACAAAATTCATATATTTGCAGAAGCTATATAAATTCTGAATGTGTGAGATACTAAATGGGATTGAATGCTTCAGCATTTTAGTATTGGGTTGAAGTTATTCTGTGTGAAACTCCAGTCCTGCACTAAATTTTGCTTTGGAAAGGGAGCACTTAAGATTGTTTGAAGCTGTAGTACTCAAACCCACACAGTGAGTGTCCCCACTTGCTTGGAATCCAGTGGTAGCACAAACATGATTGTGATCTTTTCATATATCGCCACATTGAGGTTGAAATTTTTATTGTGGCTTTGAAGGCCAAAGGTACTGAAAAACCTTTTGGTTATAAAAAGTGTGCAAAGAGTAATAATATGATTAAAAGAAAGTCAATATGTAATCTGTCATCTGATTTTCAGATGTACTGCCTGTCAGTGTGATTTGTTGGGAATATATGGTACTATTGACATGGGTTTCTTTTTAACTAATTTTTGCAACAAATTATTAGAACAATAAAATATTAATGGAATTTATTTTAAATGGCTACACAGGATACCTGCAATGATGAATTGCGCTCAGTATAGACAACTGACTTTACATGTACTCAGTTTGATAAAATGCAAAAAATTCAATAATGTATTTTAAAAGTTTAGTTAAAAGAGTGTGAAACTCTTCTAATACCAATCTTTAGCTATTTAGCAAGTACTATCTATAGTAGTCATAGATAACAAGCATAAATGTTTGTATTTCCTAGGGCTGTAATTTTGTCAAGATATGTGGTTGGTTAGAAAATTGGTTTATGAAGTTCTATTTTGATTCTTAAAGCCTCTCAAATTTTAATGAAAGAAAAAAGCTTAGAACTAAGTGAAAAAAATTTCTATTTTCACTTGTCACAAACTGCAATGAAGCATGTCCAGGTGGAGAATTGGTCAGCTGGTCTCCTTTGGCCAATTTAACTGCTTATTTAAGTTAAGTATCATGTTTGGAGGAAGTCTTCCTCAAATTTTATAACAGCAAATGAGAGAAATATAGCAACTCATAAAGGAGAAACGAATGTTTGCCATGTAAATACATCTCATGAAATATTCTCCCAATTTTTTTTTCTTCTCTGTGTTTCCTTTTTAATTGGTATTAAAATTGCAGATATTTTTGAATGAGAGACTTTTTTCTGCTTTGCTGGTGATCGAGCCAAATATTTAATTTTTTTTTTTTTTCACTGTAGTGAAAACAAATGACCCAAATACATATACTTCTTCCTATAATTCATCCTTCATTTTATAAGCATTTTAATTCAGATGATTCAGACTGCAATTTCTGAGAGACAGACCTTTATTTTATAGCAAAAAATTTCCATGCTCTGAAAATGTAACTGTTCGCAAGTGCAGTAGCATTACAATGGCTGACCAAAAACCTATGCTAAAATGTACCTGAAATTCAGTGAGTTCAGTTGAATAGTTACCTATCGAGTTGAAAATCACACATAGTGCTGCCTCAGTAGATTCATGAAGCAAACGAGATAGCCTAAGACATGATTCTTCTCAGAACTGTGAAGTTAGAGGGGCAGAATCCATTCTTTTTCATGGTCTTGAGATCATGAAAGCACACAAGCTATGAAGTGTGAGATTGTTAAAGAACATATACTCTAATGGACAAATGTAGTATATTATGAGTGATTGTGTTGAAAGACTATTAAATGTATTGTCTTTACTGTTGTGAAAGTTTTACTATAATACCTCCTTAGAGCAGTGGACCAATGCTATAATGTAAAAAATGACGAACGTAAGAATGGGCGGGAAGGTTGCTGCTCTGTTGTAGTAAACAACTCCTTTGTTTCTTCTTTGTCCACTTTTATTTAGTTCCCTCAGATGTGTTTTTTATAAATTCACTGTGGAAAGGGTTTTATGAATATTTAGGAAAAAGACAGCCTGCTACTTTGACTGTTGATTGGTTCAATACTACAAGCAGCAAAGTGAATGCCACATTCATTGAGGCATCCAACATACAAGTGAAACTATCAGGTAGGCTCAGAATTTGGTGTTAAAAAAAGATGTTTTGTTTGGGTTTTGTTCTGTTTGGTTGGTTTGGTTTGGTTTCCGTCTGTTCAGTTTTTACAATTTTTCATAACGACACAAAATGAAACAAAAAATCCATGGCTTCACTAAAAACTTTTTTCCGCTTATTTTGCAAAAGGAAAGATCCTAATGTAGTCAGAACAGATTTCAGTCAATTTATATGTGGTTACCCTTCTGTTTTCCCCCTTATATTTCAAATAAATGTTGAGGTAGGGCTTTTTCATCTCAGACTGTTGTCTAGTATTGATGTGCTGAATTCACATGTTAATATTGAAGTGGCAGGTGAACTGTAAATAGGCATTTTAAGAACTGTACTGTTGAAAAGCTCCATTTTTCAATAGCGATTAATACCTGCTTTGAAACAATATGGTCTTGGTAATGACACAACATAAAATAAGCACAGATAATTAAATAATAAATTATGCATACCTTTTAATTAACATCATGCATTCCTTTCTGCAAATCTGTGAAGATTTTATTTAGACTGTGGTAACAGTTATATTTCAAAAGAGTATTATCAGCTACCAGTACCTTTTAAGGTCAAGAGTTAAGAGAGAATTTCAGTAGTTGGCTGCCATAAAGCAGTTTTCTTTTGCTGCAGTATTGGTATTTACCCTAGCAATATACTGTTGTGATGTGATTAAAAATCCATTTTTTCCAGTTGAAGAAAATTACAGGAAAGGAATTCTGTCTGTATTCAGAATTATCGAAATACTGTATGAAAGCACAAAAGTTCTTGCCTATTTTTATGTACAAAATTAAACAATACTACACTATATTTGCATCCTATTATCAAATACAATGTGTGAGAAGTAGCAGTGAGATAAAATCCTGCTAATTCAGCACTTTAAATATTGAATTTCTTTTTTTTAACCTGGTTATAAAATTCTGTACTCACAGAATGTTTCCTACAAAATATCTTAGTTCTAAAGCAATATGATTAGCTTTGAAAAGATATTTGAACAAACTGGATGAAAATTTGTTTAAAAGGCATCCTTATGTTAATAGGTGTTTACAAGAAAGAAGAAGCCCATTTACTCTTGAAAGCTTTTCACATTAAAGGATCTAGTGACATTTTTGTAAGCAACTTTGAAAACGACAACTGGGCACTAGATGGTTATGTAAGTAAGCAAACTGTTGTGGATAAAGCTTGCTGAGTTTAAAGTTTCAAGTAATTTATGATTTGATATATAACTCTATCCAACTTCTTACATTACAGATATGAAACACAGCACGATGTTACTGTAGAGAGCACATATTTTATTTTTTTTTTCCAGAAATACATATGCAAACTTCAGTCTGCCACAACCATTAAAATTTTCAGTTTACTGAGGGGAAGGTAGAGTGAATCAGAATATTTTGTTGTGATTTTGCCCGGTTTTCTCTTAGATGAGAGGGGTAATTTTGTCTTTAGAAATTCTGTCCTTTTTTTGGTTTGGTAAATAGTTCGCATTGCTGGTTCATGGTGAACCGCTTGTCTGCCAGCCCTCCTAGGTCTTTCTCCACAGAGATCCTTTCCATCAAGTTGTCATCTAATGTGTACTGGTACACATTACTATTGTTCAGGCACAAGACTATACACTTGCCTTGTTGAACTTCATGAGGTTGTATAAGGGTAGAAAGTTCACCAATATTTCAAAGGATAAAAGTGAAAATCTGTTCTCCATATATCTACTGTAAATCATAAAAACAAATGGCTAAATATTCTTATGTATCTTTTTCTGAATTTTTTTTTCCTGTTTCAATATATTCTAGGTATCCTCAGGGCTTGAAAGAGGTGTTTTTACCTATCAAGGTGATATACATGGAAAAGACTTTGGAAAATTTATGCTCCAAAGACAAGGTAAATTCTTTCATAGAGCCTTAATATGCATAATTTGTTTAGGTCTTGCAAGAGTGAATTCAACAAATGACTCAGCTATCCAGATGAAGTCAGCATGTTTATTTCATGCCACTGCTATTATAAAAGATGTATTGAAGTATTCATTTGAAGTATACGGTTCAAACTTTTTGTAATATTGCTATCTTATATTTTCTAGCAACCTAATGAGATAAATACAGAATGGTCTTAAAGAGAGTGCCATTGCAACTGTTTGCTTTTCTGTTAATGTCTTTTTGAAAGTAATAGGAACATCATGAATAGACATTTTCTGCTGGAGTGTACAAATTTCAGTCAGACTCATATAGGAACTGTTAAAGGAAGGAATCAACAGTCATTTTAATAGTGTTCTTTAGAGTTTACTTGTTATTGGTGGATGTTTATAGAATGAATTTATATTTAGATAGAATTCTTTTCTGGCAAACACATGGAATGAGGTATATATTGCAGCTATGGACTCAAGTGCTCCAGAAGCTGCTGAAAAATTAGTTATTTTGCTCAGAAAATAATCTTGTAATAAAAGCTAATAAAACATATACTAATGATATATTTCCTAATGAAATATTTTTGACAAATATCAATTGTAGACTACTGCATTTCTTACTGCAGAGTGGTCAAAGTGTATATACAGCAATGTATGTACTTGGTATAGATATATATTTTTATATATAGATATTAAGTATGTCGGTATAAATGTATAAACATATGTGTGTGTGTATATGTATATATAAATGGCTATTTATGGGTCTGGGTGGAGAAGACAAGCTAGCCAAAAATATCTGCAGCAGTCTAAGACTGTATCTACAGTTTTAGCAATTCTACAAATTATCTTGCCTCTGTTAACTTCATCAGTGTTTTACCCAGTGACTTTTAAAGTTCTGCTAATTCTCTCTTGTATTTATTTGCTCTATTAACTACTGTAATACTACTTATGCAATGGATTTATTTCATCTTGGCCACCTCTCAAGTTCCTATGTATGTTTAGTCACAAGAGGCAGAAACTTTACTCTTCAAAATCTCAGCCTAACTACCAATTACTGAAGCCAAATATAATTTCAGTCTTCAGAGTAAATTAGTGTGGGACATATTAGTTGTCTGCTGGTACTTCCATTTAATCCTTATCACTAAGGATGTCTGTGCTGCTTTTTCTTTCTGATTTTAACAAGAACATTGTAGAAGTAAAGCATTATGATTTGATCGAACATCTGTCTTGTTTAGCAGCCTTTGGTATCTTGCAACAGTGAGAGTACAATTTGATGGGTTTGTTTGTAGTGTACGTGTTTTTATTATTTTGTTGGTTTTTTTTTTTTTCATTAAACCGTGCCAAAAAAAGAAACAACCATGGTTTGTTAGCTACCTAATAAAAGTTTGAATCCATCTGTTTTAGCAGTGAAATGAGTAACTCATGGGGTAGATTAAGAACAAGCAAATTGGTGATTCAAAAGTTATATCATTCTCCAGTGGATGTATTCTATAGTAATGGAAAGCACTGTCTGGATTGCTGTTTAGAGCTGCAATATGAGAGCACAGTTTGTATATTCCCAAGGCTCGTAAAGAGCATAAATGTCCAAGTTACACACGTGCTCCTAGGCTGAGTGCCTCTGGTCTCCAGCTTTGACATCTCAGCAGGGAGCACAGATACTGTCTCTTTTAGACAATTTCTTTATGTGATTGCTGAATAGACACTGATTTTCTGTAGATTGCTTGTTCACTATTAAAGAATATACAGATAAAAGAAACCAGCAAAATTGCAACCAACACAGGTCATAATACTTGTCCATATTCTCTCATAATCAAGGAGAACTTGCTTTGATTTTTAAATCTATTCTGTTCATGAATATCCTGCTGAGATAATGATCTCATATGTCCCCCAACTGAAGACTTAACATATTTCCCTTTCTTTAGGAAGTTAAATTATTTGCTGCCTTTACACTAAGCCAGAACTATGGATGCATTGGTGCATGCATAATATAATGTGAAATTCTTCATCTGCAACCGTGCTGCAAAGAACAGCATTTACTGGGAAACATTTGGTGAAGTGTGAAAGACCGATCTATTTGATGAAGAATTCCCTGTCACGCAATGCTAGAGAAAGACCAGGCTCAGTGAATATGCTCAGTCTATGAACTTAATTATATGAAAACAGGAAGAACTTTTATCTCTAAGTACTGTTTTTCTTTTTTTTTTTTCTTTTTTTCCCAGAAACAATTTTTTGCTTGTAGCCATAGACAATAACCCAAAGGGCAAAGAGATTGGTTTTCAGTCTGCCAAGAGAATCTGACACTGCTTAAGAGGCTAAACTTGTGACACCAAATTATTTAACCTTTTTTTTTTTTTCAAGTAATCAGTCATTACTGGGTTTTTTGTTTGTTTGTTTTGTTATATTTTAATAACCTGTTCTCTAAGTCTACAAGTCTGGGTTTAGGTTCAGTTTCTGTAATTGCCAAGTGCCTCTGCCTCACCATGACAGTTCTAAAAGAGGTTTATTCTGAAATTGTGGCCTTGTTCATTCAAGTTTGGTCTGCCCTTTAAAAGTGTATCACAAGGTGGCTTTATGAGAAGTGACATTTTATTCAACAAATTATTATTTTCCTGTATTTATTTCCTCTGGAGAACCGAATAACCTTGTTTTTTCTTCTTTTTTTCCTTCAAGTTACTTTTTTATCTTGTCTAGGTTGAGACAGCAAATACAGACTATATATGAAATATGAATAATTATTTTGTATCTGTGATATATCAATGACTGTGAAATATATGTTAATTTCTTTGAAAATCATCAATTCTTAAGAGCATTGAGCCTCCTGAGACTTATGAATTTTAAATATCACTCTATAAAACTGTCATACTTTCTTTACAGGTGATTTTGCACATACATTGTTCATTGAGAAAGTCTACACCTAAACAGGATACTCACAGCTTCATAGTACAAAAGAGTTGTGCATTAGCTAATGCAACAATAGATAATTAGGACTAATGAGCTATGAGGCTGTATAAAAATACACTACTCAGAGCCAATGAAGTACTGAATGAGTCTTTGTTTATTAGTCAGGTAAAGAAGGTCCAGCTTCTCTTGCTTCTTGAAAACTGCTGTAGTCTGCATTTTTTTCTCTTAAATCATAGAATCATAGAATAGTAAGGTTGGAAGAGACCTCAAGGATCATCTAGTTCCAACCCCCTGCCATAGGCAGGGACACCTCCCACTAGTACAGGTCACTCAAGGCCTCGTCCAGCCTGGCCTTCAACACCTCCAGGGAGGGAACAGCCACAACCTCCCTGGGCAACCTGTGCCAGTGCCTCACCACCCTCACTGTAAAGAACTTCCTCCTAACATCCAGTCTAAATCTCCCNTTCCAGAACTGCACACAGTGCTCCAGGTGGGGTCTGACGAGAGCAGAGTAAAGTGGCAGAATCCACTCCCTTGCTCTGCTGGCCACGCTTCTCTTGATGCAGCCTAGGACTCGGTTGGCTGTCTGGGCTGCATGTGCACACTGCAGGCTCATGTTGAGCTTTTCATCAACTCAGACTCCAAGGTCCTTTTCCTCAGGGCTGCTCTCCAGCCATTCACCACCCAGCCTGGATTTGTGCTTGGGATTGTGCCTACCCAGGTGCAGGACCTTACACTTGGCCTTATTGAATTTCATGAGGTTGGCCTGGGCCCACCTCTCCAGCCTGTCCAGGTCCCTCTGGATGGCATCCCTGCCCTCTAGCAAGTCGACTGTGCCACTTGTGACAGCTTGGTGTCATCTGCAAACTTGCTGAGGGTATACTCGATTCCTTTGTCCGTGTCACTCATCCTTGAGTTTCTAACCATCCTTGTATCAGAAATTACTCTTCTATCTGTAATTCTCCTCTTCTTATCTTACATGGCTTTTGCTGTCATGCTGTTTCCCATTTCAGCAACATTTCTTTTAGCAAAATTTGACTATGCTGTGTTGATGCTAGACAATTGAAACCTTGTTCTAGAAATTACAGGAGAAAGGCATTTGAAAGATCAAAGTGATAAGGGAATGCTTTTAATTAATATTGTCTTACAAGAACTCTTATTTTCTAGTATGTATAAAGGACAAAACTAATTGTCTAAAGGGTAGGAGTATACAACTTGCATGATAATGACTTCACTGTGTACTATCACATGACTGCTGCTGGTTTTAAGAGGCTACGGAAACCCTTGTTATCCTGTGAAATGTTGAAAAACCAGTTATATATAATCTTACTGAATATCCCTCTATTAAATAACATGTTTCTCAGTGACAAATCTGTCTCTTCTAATGAAAACTAAACCAATCTATCTTTTGCCTTATTTATTTATTTATTTATTTAGTCTATCAACATATAGACATTCCCACTTTAGTGGAACTTTTCACTAATTTTAGCTGTGGTAGCAATGATTATCTAAATTAGAGCAGTACAACAGGCTTTCCCATTTCTCACCATGATAGTATTATCAGAAGAAATACAAAGTTCACATCAGGATGTGTTTAATCACAAACAGCTCTGAAAATTTCTGTAATAAGTAGATAAGACTGTGTTGAAGTTATATTGGATCTCATACATTAATAAAATTCAAATTACCTAGAACTGCAGCAAAGTTTCTCTTCCATAATGGAAAGTACACCCAATGCACAATCCAAATCTGACCAGTGCATCTCCAATGCCAATTAAAGGTTGTAAATGTCAGTTAAAAGTTTCAAACTTGGTTATACTAAATGGTGGTTCTTTTAAAACTGCAGAGATATCAAATATTCAATTACCTCTAATAGGAATTTTGAATACTATGAATCATAGAATCATGGAGTAGTGGCAAATTGTGGTTCAGCTATCAAACAGAGAAGCAGAGATAACTTAAAAAGAAATTATCTAAATTTAAGTTTGTGCCTAGTTTTAAATATTCAGTAACACAAATATTGCATATAATTTTTTTAAAAATCCATAAAGAAACTTCATCTCAAGAACTGTTTCTTTATGAATTTCAAATTGCTATTTTCCATTAGCTGAATTCTGATTATATATAGTATAATTTGTTTACTACTTATACATTAAAATGTATCTGTCATATGTGCTTTGATAATAGCTTTGATATAAATTGTTAATTCATTGATCATAAATATTTATATTTGTTTTGGTACTTGCTTGGAATTTTAAATTAGAATATTAATTTCAGAGGTTTGGTGATATGAGTTGATTATTACCATATATTTTATTATTTACCCCAAATAGTTGGGAAACACAGCTGAGGATTGTAGTAGTGATGTGGAAATCACCAGACTAACTCAGGTGGCTGGAAGTTAAGATGAAGCTATATATTTACAGCATAGCACAGTATTTACAAGCATATATACACAATATTTACAAATATTTACAATTATATACAAGTTAAAAGTAATACAGAAATTTAAAGTCCCTCCTGAGCAGGGAAACTGTATGGGAGGGTTTCCCATCTAAGCCCCCCTCCTTTCTCCTTCTCACAATATAAACAAAGTCAGTCCTGTATAGTTTGTATGTATGATCAGAAGGGGAGATACCAGAGCCCATGAGGGCGTAGACAGAAATGATTGGGTTGGGTTATGTAGGTTACCGAGGAGCTAAGGCAAGGCAGCCAGCAGAGACCAAAGTGATAGGCTTTGTTGTTCTTATGGCTATTTATATCTCTCAGCAATCCAGTGGGTAATATAGACATCACTATTATTTTATTTTCACAACCAATGATCTATTTTCTCTCATTAAAATATTACAATTAGCCTCAAACCAGCACAAGTAGTAAAGGATGAATACTGTGACAGTAACAACTCATTTTTTAAAAAACTTCTATCACTTCTTCCGTTTTTTTTAAACTCGACTCTCACTTCTTCCAAGAATTAAAAATTCAAAGGGGCACTTAACATTTCTTAAACATTCTTAACTGTGGTAACTACTTGATTCTATCTGTCTTTAATTTAGATTAGTTGGAGAATATCCAGTACTCGTGCAATACAATGAAATTACATAAAATTACACCAGCAGGCCTTGTACATGCTGAGTTTTAGGATAGATACTAATTACTAAAGTCTCAGGATTTTTTATAATACACTGATTATACTCTACACCATCTCAGTCTTAACTAGGATACTGCACAGTAATGCAGTAAGGCTCATAATGTGATCAAAACTACAGCAGTAGTAGGTTTATTACTTTTTAAGCAGTGTCTCCTATTCTTCACTGCTATCATCAGCAAAAGTATCCCAGAATAGCAAATCCAAACATCTGTTTTCCAGCCTGATCCTCACTGTACTTTCGTTCTGTCCTGGTCTCCCCTCCTTTGGTGGAATCTATGTATTGTTCTCTAAAGAGCTATGAGTTCAAACTAGCAACATGGAGCTTGCTCTCAAAATTACTAATTTTCCATGAAAATTTTCACTATACAATTATTTTTAATCTTTCATAATGTGAGTTGTCAAGTTGGACACCTGTTTTAAGCAATTTGACAATGTCTGTCTTTATAGGATTAAAGAAGGGGTTCTGCAGAATGCCTTACAGTTTAGGTTATCTGCATGTCCACAACAGACAACCAACAAGGCTGTGCCACTGGCAGATGCCTTTGCATTCTCTGCACACAACTGCCAGAGGTTCTAAAACGTGCTTGTCTCTCATGCCAAAAAGGGATTGTAGAGCAGGCATAGAACACTTTATGCAGTATTAATTTCTTTGCAGAAGGCATATGGCATAACTTTATTAAATGAGTGACTCATGAGAGGTGTAGTTCATAATTATTTTACTTGCTGAATATTCTTTCCTAACAGTTTGGACAGTTATGAATATATTGTTAAGTGGTATTAATGAAATTTATACTGTGATACTAAATACTATTTACTTCATGTTTTTAAATACGATTATTTCATCCAGGCACAATTTTATTTCATTCTTGAATATAAAATAGAACTGTAAGATAGAAAAATTGATAACTTTATTTCTGCCTTTTTTGTTTCATTTCAGGTCCTTTAAGTGCAGACACAGATCTTTCAAATCACTATTATGGTACAAATAGCAGTTCTGTTGCAGCTGCCATCCTGGTACCGTTCTTTGCTCTAATATTATCAGGGTTTGCATTTTACCTCTACAAACACAGGTATTGTAAATGTTATTTATTCAGGAACTTTTTAACTTTCTGGTTTAATTTTGTTAGGTAAGAGTAACTAGAAAACAATGCTAAATCTTTCAAGAATATGTTTAGCCTAAAAAGATAAATATTTCAAAGTATGGAGAATTTCTTAACGGTGACCAATTAGAAAAAGTAGTGACTGTGTTAAGGAAAAAAGAAGCGTCAAACTTCTTGGTTCATTAGACTGAATTAGATTGAAATCTCAGATCACATGTTTTTTGTTGTTTTTTTTTTCCATTTTAATGCTTTATTAAATTGAATGTATGGAGAAATCCTGTGGGCTAAGGCTCTGGAGGGTAAAGGAGCCCAAGAAAGTTGTTTCTTCCTCCAAAGGGCACTTCCTCCAAGCCCAAGCTAGGTGCATTCCCTTGAGTAAATGATCGGGTAGACGTGCTGGGAGACCTGCACAGCTGAGCAAGTTGCTCCTGAGGGAAATATCAGGCAAGAAAGAAACTTAAAATTCATGGAAGAAGGGATTTGTCACTTGCAAGAACCATAGAGAAGTTGTCAGGACATTTAGGAAGGCCAAAACCCTCTTGGATGCAGAGAAGGCAGAGTTGCTGAATGCCTTCTTTGTTTCAGTCTTTACATCTAAGGCTGAACTTCTCTATGTACTCCAGACCCTGGAAGGAGAGGAAGCCTGGAGGAGGGAATGCTCCCCACTGGTCAGTGCAGACCGGGTTAGGGATCAGTCACACAATTTGAACAGTCCGTGGACCCTGATGAGATGCACCCAAGGGTGCTGAGAGAACTGCCTGATGTTGCTCTGCCACTCTCCATCATTTTTGCCAAATTGTGGCAGACAGGAGAGGTACCTGAGGACTGGAGGAGAGCCAATGTCACTCCAGTCTTCAAAAAGGGCAAGAAACAGGTGCCAGGGAACTATCAGCCAGTCAGCCTCACCTTCATTCCTGGAAAAATGATGGAGAGGCTCTTTCTGGAGGGCATCTCAAGGCAGTTGGAGAAGAAGAAGGTTATCAGGAGTAGTTAGCATGGATTTACCAAGGGGAAATCATACTCGGCTAACCTGATCATATTCTATGATGACATAACTGAATGGGTAGATTCAGGGAGACCAGTGGGTGCAGTCTACCTTGACCTTAGCAAGGCTTTTGACACCGTCTCCCGTGACATCCTAGTGAGCACATTCAGGAAGTGTGGGATGGAAGAGCAGACAGTGAGGTGGATTAAGAGCTGAGTTCAAAGAGTGATGATCAGTGGTGTCAGGTCCAGCTGGAGAGCTGTAACTAATGGAGTCCCCCAGGGATTAGTGCTGGGTCTGGTGCTGTTCAACATCTTCATCAATGACATTGATGAGAGGACAGAATTTGCTCAGCAAGTTTGCTGATGACACTAAACTGGGAGGCTTGGCTGATACAACTGAAGGCTGTGCAGCCATCCAGGGAGACTTGGACAGACTGGAGGGCTGGGCACAGAGGAACCAAATGAGGTTCAACAAGGACAAGTGCAGAGTCCTGCACCTGGGGACAAATAACAGAATGCACCAGTACAGGTTGTTAGGTGATCTACTGGAGAGCAGCCCTGTGGAGAGGGACCCGGGAGCCCTGGTGGACAAGTCGTCCATGGGACAGCAATGTGCCCCTGTGGCCAAGAAGGTCAATGGGATCCTGGGGTGCATTAAGAAGAGTGTATCCAGCAGATCAAGGGAGGTTCTCCTCCCCNATGAGGTTCAACAAGGACAAGTGCAGAGTCCTGCACCTGGGGACAAATAACAGAATGCACCAGTACAGGTTGTTAGGTGATCTACTGGAGAGCAGCCCTGTGGAGAGGGACCCGGGAGCCCTGGTGGACAAGTCGTCCATGGGACAGCAATGTGCCCCTGTGGCCAAGAAGGTCAATGGGATCCTGGGGTGCATTAAGAAGAGTGTATCCAGCAGATCAAGGGAGGTTCTCCTCCCCCTCTACTCTGCCCTGATGAGACCTCATCATTAGTACTGTGTCCAGTCTTGGGCTCCCCAGTTAAGAGGGAAAGGGATCTGCTGGAGAGGGTCCAGAAGAGGGCTACAAGAATGATTAGGGGACTGGAGCACTGCATTATGAGGAGAGGCTGAGGGACCTGGGGCTTTTTAGTCTGGAGAAGAGAAGACTAAGAGGAGATTTAATAAATGTTGATAAATATCTGAGGGCTGGGTGTCAGGAGCAGGGGGAAAGGCTCTTCTCGCTGTCTCCCTGTGATAGGACAAGTAGCAGTGGATGTAAGGTGCAGCACAGGAGGTTCCACTTCAACACAAGGGGCAACTTCTTTACTGCAAGGGTCACAGAACACTGGAACAGGTTCCCCAGAGAGGCTGTGGAGTCTTCTTTTCTGGAGACTTTCAAGGCCCATCTGTGACCTGAGCTAGATTGTGTGGTCCTGCTCTGGCAGAGGGGTTGGAGTTAATGATCTCTTTGGATCACTTCCAACCCCTGACATCCTGTGATCCCATGTTTCCTTCAAAATGCTTATGAGTATTAATTATACAAGCTGAAAAATCCATAAATCCCATGAGAGAACAGCCCATAATGAGACTATTTCAGTACATGCTGAATAAACTAGCAGATACTACTAGGACTAGCATCACTTCAGCTCATATAAAACCTATGTGTCATAGAATCAGAATTTTTTTGGTCAGAGAAGACCTTTAAGACATTGAGCCCAACCACTATCTAACTCTACCATCTCCAGGGATAGTGATTCAACCACATCCCTGTTATTAGATAATAGAATAAATTCAGTCATTTTGACTGAAATTTGAGTTAAAAGCTGACATCTATGTATCTTTTTGACATTGTTCATTCTGAGTGCTATTTAACAAGAGCTTTTTTGAGATCAAAAGTATTTGTGAGAAATCACACAGTCAAACTGAGGTCCGCTTTTGCCCAGGGATTGGACTGTCCACCTACCTCAGTGATAGATGATTCAAGAAAAAGAAAAATGAAGTGGGCTTTAAACTTGTAAACTCCATTTAAAATGATACATGTCCTGAAATGTAATATAAACTTTTATTAAAAGGCTACTCAAGAAGACCTTTCAGCTGTGTCAGAACATGTTAATGTAAAATGCCTTTGTGATACCTACAGATCTCCTTTCTCAGATAGCTTATTTTCTGCAATGTGAGACACCTGAACAGCAGGATGAAAGCATAGACATTCAGATTGGGCAAAGAGGTGGAACATAAAGAGAAGATTGCTATCAATTTGCTGTTAGAAAGAGCAGGCAAACTCTTTCTTTAATAGAAGTGTATTGTGGCATGCAGGTACAGAGCAGTAGAGATTCTGTTTTCTATTTAGTATAAATATTTATGTATTTGAGACATAAAACTTAGTCTTCAGATGAACAGCTGTAATCCCAGTGTTTATGGTGCAAGATTGCAGTTTTGCATACCTTAATCTAATTTCAATAGCATTAGGCAGTTGAAAAAGGAGATCATATTATCATAGAATGCACCAGGTTGGAAGGGACCCTTGCAGGGCATGTTATAACTTAATCTTACAAAGAATTTTCTTCCTTTTTAGATTTTCAAACAATTTCTTCCATTAAACCTCAGTTTTTAGAGGAGTTATCAGTGTTATATTGACACAGAAAATTAATTGATTACTGATGTAAAGAAGATTGGTTACTGAAAGATAATTACTTATATTGTTTTACTTTAATGTGTAAAATTTTATTTGTTTATTAGTTGGGATTTATGAGTCTGTTTACCTGTATTTGGACTTACAAAATCCCTCCAAAGATATTTAGTAGTGTTTAGTCTTAGAAGTATCTATGGAGGTAAGCTGACTTGTGCCTTTCTAAGTATGCTGTAAAAAGTAGTGTGGGTAAAATCCCAAATGTCCAATGAGATGGTGACCAGACTGAATTCACCAGCTGAAGCTGCTGCCTTATTTTTGACATTAATATACGTGCTTTAGAAAGACAGAGATATACATTTACAAATTGATAATTTAGTAAAGCTGTAATAAGTGTTTCCACTCTGTTTAAGGATACTTTTGTGGTTAGAGAAGCGGTATAGCCCTCAAAGTGTCATCAGAAAATATCACAGTTCTTACTACTGACAGAACATATTATCAGTGCTTTCTTTATTTTTGTTGTATGTGATTTTACTTTTGCCTGGCAATTTTGGCAGACAAAAGTATGAAATCATCAGTCTTTTAACATTTATGAAATGGAAAACACAAATCCATATTTTGCCTCTATGCTTTGCAGCATCATTTTGTCCTTTAGGATTTAGTTTCTTCTTTATTTCTCTCTTCTAGCTCTCTTCTCTTCATTTTTTCGTAAATAACTTCCAGACGTGTCTCTTACCTTTTAAGTCCCTGCAACATCCTTTATGTGTTTCATTTTGTCATTTTTACACAGTCATGCAACTCCTGTAAACTTCAATAATTGTAGAATATTTAATGGTTACTAATGATAATTTCCTGTCTTTTTTTTTCCCCAGAACAAGACCAAAAGTACAGTACAATGGATACGCTGGACATGAAAACAGTAATGGACAGGCTTCATTTGAAAATCCCATGTATGACACAAACTTAAAACCCACAGAGGCAAAGGCTGTGAGGTTTGATACGACTCTGAACACAGTTTGTACAGTGGTATAGCCTTCAGTGCCCAATATGACTGATTCATAGCCATACCTCTGATGGACAAGCAGTAATTCCTTTGGTGCCATATACCAGTTTCCCTATTTCTCTCGGCTTTGCTGCTGTAATCTTTAACATCTTCTGTCAGCCTACATGCAGCTATATTTTTTTGGTAAAAATGTGTCAGTCTTCTGGGGATCAGACAAAGAATATTTTTTCATCTTGAAGTCGGATCAAATTGCCTGGCTGCATCTGCTTCAGATCAAGGCACATTTGAAGGAAGACTGCCGAATCATGCCATTTTCTCATATTTGATGCCTCAAACTTTCATGTTTTGTATGTGTCTGGATGCCTTTCAATGCATTCTCCTGGACAACTGGATCAATCCTTCGAGTACTGTGACATCACATATTATCCCCGGGAATATTCAGAAGAAATAGAGCTCTCTTGAGGAAGACAACCTTCCTGAAGGTTGCATACACCTGAAATGCTTTATCATTGAAATCTTGCTAAAATGAAAGAAATTCGCAGTGTATCTCATGCATAGGGCAGATTACCAATTTCCCAATCCGCCGTTATATTGCAAAATGTTAATGCACAACTTTTTTGCACTAGAGTGTTATGGATGACCGAGTAAGATTACTGGTGAAAATATACAGGGTTTCTACACACTGTCCATTGTATATAGACATTCACTCACTCTTTGCCAAGCAAAACATTATATAATAAATTCACTTGGAACTTTAAATTATGAGCCCCATGCTTATCACCAGTTAAAATCTTGTGTGATAGAGAACAATATTTCTTCTGTCAATTTCTGACTAAATTTCTTTGTAAACGTGATTACAAGTCAGTGGAGACTTTCAGGCAGAACAAGAACCCGTTCCTAAGAAATTTTCATTGTTTTATTCTGAAATCAGTCATCAATCACCATTGTCAGTATCATAATACTTAACAGCAGGGGGGTTAGCAGCTATTGCTGCTTGCCATGTACAAATGTGAATAGTAATTTATTTTAGATAGCTCATAAAGCCTGTGAGCCTGTGCTCATAATACAGTCTTCCCTTTTGCATTTTTTTTCCATTTTTCCTGTAATATGACATCATTTTCTGATGTTACACAGAACTAAATCACACTACAGTAGCATATATAAGCCCTGTGCAAATTGTCAATAACATTCCTTTCTACTTTGGACAATGGGAAATGTTTGACTATCTTTGATTTCTGTGTTTTTTTCCAGATTTTTAAACACACTGCTTACTGCTTTTGTACTTACACAGTTTGACAGAGAAAGTTTGACTTTTGTAAATATGAATGGTTGAGTAAATCATTAACACTTCTGTAGAATTAGAGGTTTTAGTGAACGAAAATATTCAGCAAGAAAAAATATGCCATTGGGCAGATTAATTATACTGACTTTTAAAATTATGAAGTCACAGGAAATAATGAAGCCAAATCCGATTTTAGTCATTCACATTATGCTCAGAAACCAGGAAGGTTCCTTTGCTTTTCTTTAAAGTTCAGAGTTGTTTTGTATTGTCTTATTTTAGTTTTCTGAATTTCAAACTGTCCTAAGGTCCAGGTGCAATCAAAAACTGTAGAAAAAGTGCTTCTGAACTCATTCTATGTGTAGGTTTGGCTGTTATACACAAAAAAAGGTAATTGAAGCCAGATAACGTGGTTTTGAGCTAATGTGAGAGAACACAAGGAAAATCTCAAAGTCAGATTTTTGGTCAGCTTAACAACTACACATCTGTTAGATGAAAAATACCAGCAATACAATACACTATTGTAGGGCCTCCAGCTGTTATATTCTTCATATAAGCAAGAAATTCTGAAGAAAAATTAATAAATGATCCTCTCCAGTTAGTTCCTTGTTCATTTTGTCAGTAGTTTTTTTTGCTTTCTTCTTTGTTTGTTTCTGAGGTTTTTGTGCAGTAAGTTTCATTTAGCTGTCACATCTCAGAGCCCTTCACATTCCCTAAGAAAGAAGTCATCAGATCAAAGTTGTTGTTCTGATCCTCTCTCACACAGAGGAAGTCTCTGCAACTGAAGAGCTTCAGTAGGAACAGTGGGGCAGGGAGGGAATCTGTTGTGTGATTAAAGTTTTTGACAGGTGTTCACAATTGACATTTCAACTTTGGAAGTCATTCTGTAGTGGCAATGGAAGAAAAAAAACTCCAGTATCGAAAACAAACCAAGTAGCTATTACTGATGTTTTCTCCTCTTGCCCTTACAGTGTATTCTTCAGTGACCTGTCTCGCTATGACCACCATGGAAGGTGTTGGAGGAAAGGTCCCAGAAAAGAGAATAGTTAAATCTATGATCATTTGTGTTAGCGAGCTCAGATCCTGTGGATCATTTAGCCAGTGGTTTATTCTGGGGAGGTTATGTAAGAAGTATTTATCCTGAGTGAGTGTTCTTTGATGGGGGACACTCAAAGCTGGGGCACACTGACAAATTATCTCAGCGCAGTTTTTTGGAGTATTAATTCAACAAGAACTTCAATCTGGAATCCAATTAAAACAAACCTCTTGTAGTTTTATCATTTCTGTCCACATCCTCCTCTGCTTTTCCTTCTCCACTATGTTTGAGTCTTCTGTTCGACTTGGATCTATTTATCTTGAAGTTGTTTTACAGAGGGCTGTGTATGCATGCACTTATCTATGGTGCTTCATCAGAATAAGACTCTTTAGATGTTGTGCAGTGGCAGATAATGGCAGCCAGGAAATTGGCTTTCTGAGATATACGCAGAAGACTTTCCCCACAGTGTTGACCAGATCATTATGACAGGCTAATAATACATGCTATATATTTTTTTTAAGAAACAGGTTATGTGCTTCAAAGCTGTTAAAAACTGCTGCTTGTATCACACATCTTGCCTTTCTCCAGGCTAGCTGCAATAATTTTTTTTCTTGTGTAAAATATTTTGTAAACAAAGAAAAGCTGTTATTAAAAATTAAAAAAAAAATAAAATAAAAAGAGGGGGGAAAAAAAGGAGAAAAAAAAAAAAAAAAAAAAAAAGGTGGGAGGGCAAGGGTGGGGGGACCAGGCAAGAAGGCTGGCATTATGATCAAGTCAAATCTAATTTTCATTCCCAGTATTTCATTCTGCCATTTCACTACATGCTGCTGTGACATGAAGTAGGTGCAAAAGAACTTTTTGTACAGAGATATATTTTTTATGAAGAATTTGTAAAATTATTAAATATGCTGTACTTTTTTGATTAATGTAGGTAAATTGTTAAAAATAAATGTTTTTACAATTAAAAAAAAATTGTAATTTTCCCAATAATGTAAAATTTACCATCTTTAGCTGATTTTCAGTTCTGATCCTATTACACATATATTAATATTAAAGTGGCCTGTTCAAATAAACAGTATTCTGTTTGGAAAAAAAAAAATACTATAAAAGATTGTAATATAGCCTGTGCAATGCCACCTACCTTGAAAGCAAAATCAGAGTTCTAATTAAATATTTAATTTTAGATTTTCAGCTTTTGTGTGACCTATCCTTATCAATTGCTTTCCCTTTCTATATACTGTCTCAGATATTGACTTTTCTTTGCATTGGATTGTTCAGTAGAATCTTGTCATTAAGTTCCCAAGCATTATGCCACTTGGCAAATACTTTCAGGTGTTGTTTAATGATCTACCTCCTGTTATTTTACACTTGTCGTGTAGATTTTAAAATGCGTCTTAGGCTCCTGGATCATTTGCTTGGCTTATTCTTCCACAAGCCTGTACCTTCCTGTGAAAATGATGGACCTCATGAAGCCTCATGATATTTCTGATTCTGATTTCTGAGACCTAGTTTTGTGGTCACTTACGTGGACAAACTTCTACTGAAATGAAAATTCTTGCAGATGTAGACATATATAAGTTCTTCTACAATCAAGGCCTGAAATTCTGAACATTTGAAAAATAATATATTCTTTTACTCCATATTGATGTAAAAGATTTTTGTGTTTTATTTATTTGTTGACAGCTTAGAAAAGGATGAGTCAGGCTTCAAGAATGTTCTAGTCATTATTCCTTTGGGAATCAGTAGTAGTATATGACTGTGGTTCACTTTTAGAAGAAATTAAGATATGCATGTCCTTTCTCATCTTCACTATCTATTCTCATAATATCTCACAGGCAGTTCTTAAAAGTTCTTTTTTTTCTCAGAAAGATCTGACTTTCCTTCCGACACTAAGCTTTAAGCTATAATCACTAGCACTATCAACACAGGTATTGAGGCATTATCTGAAGAGAAGTCAAAATTTTTTTACACTTATCAGAAGTAATAGGCTAACATACACTGAACAAGTGAACTATTGTTGTTTCCACTATTCCTGAACTTCAATGCCAGCTTTTGAAAATTATTTCCCTTTATGATCTCTGAAAACCTTAACATGCTGTATTTATTTCCAGATTTTAGGGAAACCATGCATAGAAAATATTTTTTTCCATTGAAGATACAGTTATGAGCCACTGTCATCTAAATCTGTAAAGAACAAAAACATTTGGTTTTCAGCTGGAATCTACTAGCTCTGTAGTAACAATGAGGTCATAAACAACATCAAAGGGGTAGCATACCTGTTGGTATGATCTACACAAAATGGAGAATGCTTTTCCATTTAAAGCAAATTTTGAGAGTCCAATAAACTACATTAAATGCACTGCCACCTATTTCAGCACAATTACTAACTCAAAACCACAGGAGAAAACAATGCTTTAGGGATCCATCCCAGTGGTGTTTTTTTTTAGAGTTGACAGTAAAGTAGTACAACAGTTTAAAAATCATTTCAGTGATACTCTTCTTGCACAAAATACTCTCAGTCAAGAAGCACAGGATTGTAGTCTGGACCTCACTATGGTAGTTTAAAAAAATGCATCAAACAATAGCTGACATATCTCCAGTAATTACTTGTCAGGACTTGATTATATATGATGTAAGGAAGTAGAAGAACCTTCTAAACAGTTAATTTGTTTATGTAGTGTTGTACTTATTTTAAGTTACAGATATATGTAGTAAATATAACGTGAATATGCTTGGAGCTGAGGGGAACTTGGGCTCAGTTTTTCAGTGTTAAATTTTCAGGTGTGTTTGTTGCTTTTATCATGTTATATACTTATAGCCCATGAAGAAATTATGAGAGAGCTAAGAATTTGCATGTAAGACCCACAGATGCCAGCAGGCTGAGTGGAGCCAGTTACACTCAACAGTAAGAAATATTAAGCGTCTCAGTTTTGGCCCGAGGAACATTTATCTTTCCACTAGGATTGACAGCAGCTGAAGGGGAAACACCAGGTTCTTGATCATGAAGAAGATTGGTACAAGCACCCAGCTATTGGGAGCGAGTGCTGGTAAATTATCATTACTTTTCTCTCCTTGCAGTGCAGTATTTGAACTAGTAAAAATTTCCAAGAATTCATTTTGAGTCATGCCTCAGAGACATACTACATAGGGACCGTTCCTTGTTTGGGAATCCTTTTAACCATTGTGTAAGGTAACTTGCCACAAAAAAGAAATCTATGTGCCTGGTGATCTTGACAGGAAGAAACATTGGTGCTTTAGTTGGGTTGAAGATCAAACAGCATCTGGAGGGTGGGTTTCAGGATACAGATTCTGATTAAGAAATAACTCTCAACGTCAGCGGTAGGGAATTGTGACTGCAAAAGGCAGTACTGGAGAAAGCACATGGGTCTGCTGCTGGGCCTGATACTGCTTAAGGGTGATGTGCAAATAAGGATAAATCACCCTGACAAAAAATACAGGTAATACAAGTGATTGCAGGATGATAAATGATAATGAAAAAAGTCATGTGGCACACTGTGGTCTGGTTAATAAGTCTGTTTAAACAGTGTTTTTAACTTAACCTCAGGAACACTTGAAAATAAGCAATACAGATATTGAGAACATCTTTATAAAATAGCTATTAGATCCTGAAAAGTAATATCTCTGGAAAGGATTTACAAGTGTTTTAACTGTGATGTTGTGGCAAAATTGGAGGTGCTGAATCGCTGCATATAAAACAAATACTGAACAGGAATAGAGAAGTGATTTTTTTAATTTTTTTTTTTTTTTGCTGCATATGAAGCTATATTAGATTCCATATATATTTCTGCAGTTCACTTCAGAAATAGGGCATCAGAAAAGGTTTGAGAGGGTGTACAAGAACATACAAATATGATTTAATGTCTAGAAGAAATACGTTTGGCAAGAAATTTTAATCTATTTGATCAAAAAGAAGATCAACAGTGAACTACACTACATTTATCAGATTACTGAACTGCCCTTTCATTTAAATGTAAAAGGCATAAAAGAAACCTTAGTAGACCTGAAATTGTAGCAAGATAAATTAAAAGGGAAAATTAGGCACACACATTTATGAGTGGAGAAAATAAATCCATGAATTAATCTGCCAGAAAAAAAAGAATGCATTCACTATCTCTTCATTCCATCAGCTTAACCCTGGATGTTTCTACATAAGACAGACATTAGTTCTAGATTACAAATCTTTTGAGTCTTTCAAGTTTCAACTCTCCGAATATATATTTTTTTTTTAATTGAAATTAACTCAGCCAGAGTTCTGTAAAAGATAAGGTACTTAATCTAGCTGTTAGAATTCTCTATTTCAAGAATTTAAATAATACTTCTACCACCTCAATCTGTTGAGTTATGTCAACACCAGGAAATCAAACACACTGACATTGAGGGCATTTATCACAGAGCAGGGCACATCTACACTAAGGATCTCTTTTGGGTTAAAAAAAAAAAAAAAAAAAAANAATAAACACTAACGGTTGTTTTATACCTGTGAAATATTTGGTACAGTACTTGTTGACCTAGGCCAAAGCACACTTGAGACAATTCTTGCTGCTTTAACAGCATAAAGTAATAAAGTGGAGGAAATTTGGTGTTGATCTAAATCATTAGGTAGGAAAAATAGGTTCAGGAAAGGAAGCAAGGAAATGTGAATCAGTAGATGTGCCCATGGAGGAAGAGTCTTCTGTTATCTCAGGATTTCCACATGACACAGTACATTTACTGGGACACAGCGGTTATGGACTTCAGAGTGTACCTCATGCTGGTATACTTCTACAGCAGTAACCCATATGCGAGCATACCAATGTGTGTAATTCACAGACAGCAGATGAGAGTATTCACAGACAAAAGCATGGCAGCAGTCTGATAGCGTGATGTAAAGGGCTCTCCACTTACCCAATGTGTATTCACCTCTTCCCCAAATGCACTGGACATAACATGAGATACAAAGTGGGTTGCAATAACAAAGAAGAAAAGCTAACACGGATTAACATTGCCTATCTGATATGCTTCTTTCACAGAAACGTCTGAAAAGGAGGTCTTGGTCATAAGAAGGGGTTGACCTGAGGAGCTATGCAGAAGCAAGTTACGTTGTCAATTAAAAAGTCTTATGAAGGGACAGAAGGACAAGGCTCTGTCTAGAATCCTCTGGAAATGGAACAATACTCAGGAGAGGTTGCAAGGAGTCAGTTGTCAGTCCTGATGGTCTTTGTAGTTGAGTCATTTGTAAGCCAAGGCGGAGACATGAAACAAGAAGTACAAGAACAAGTTTCTTTTGTTTTCAAAGGACTGGATGAAGATACCCCAGGAGCTCCTGAATCCTTTGAAGAGACAGCCTGAGAATCCTCAAAACTGCCTGGTTTACACTCCTCATCTTGACAGTGGTGAGAAATGGAATGGGAAATAGAAGTTCACTTCTCCTTCTCCACACAAACAGCTTTTTCTGGGTGCATGGTAATTGCCCTTTATTTGTTTTCTGAATTTGCTTTCTCTTAATCACCTTCTTTTATTTCTACCCCCTCCTCCCACCCCCAATCCATATAACTCACTGCCCAGTTTGGTATGACTTCAACATTTTAATTCATTATGATGGTTTGGGAGTCCCCCCCACCCCCCCACTATGAAAGTCATCCAGACTAGACTCAGTCAGATGGAAGTTAAAGAATGAATCTGTATTTATAGCTTAGCACAATTTACAAGCAGATATTTACACAACATAGAGGAATGTTTACAGAAATATACAAGTTAAAGGTAATACAGGAACACATACTCCTCCCAGAAATCAGAGTATCCAGGAGGGGCTCCCAACCACCCTTCCACCCTATTTCCACCCCTCTTACCTTACCCCAGGTCTGGCTTACATGCAAGGTGAGTTTAGAGGATCAGCAAGGGGGGTTAGAAGCAGAGTGGTTGGTTAGGTTACTCAGCAGAAAGGCCAGAAGACACACAAGCTCCCAGAGAGACAGAGACTCTGTCTAATTTGTATCTGTGACCTTGTTTTTATATGTCTCAGCAAGGCTATGAGTGAAGTAGACATCACCATTGTTTTCTTTTCACAGACTATAATTTTTTTCATTAAAATATTCCAATTAGTCTCAAACCAGCACATTCATAAAGATTTTGTTTGAGACCTTTCATTTCAGCAAAATCTGCTGAAGGTAAGAGACATATTACAGTGGCTGGGAGAGGTGGATTCAGAGCTCGATGTGCTTAGGCAAGGTTGAATAATGATCAAAAGGATCGAGTAGATTGGCAAAGGCTCTGTGTATGAGTAAAATATTAATAGATTAATAGTTTTGTCTGTGGGGCTTGCCTGTTGGTTTTAATTACTGCTGTAATATAACAGACATGGCAAACCATGTTTACATTTTTGAAGGTTGTGACTGAACATGCTATGTCATCTGAAAGTGATAGTCTAAAAAACTCACTGAATTCAAAGAAGATGGTGTCCACTTCTCCTTCTTTGTCTACCAAGCCAGTAATTTCATCATGGGCGCTTATATGTTTAGTCAAGTATTATTTTCTCATAGTGATTCTGTACTGACTACTCTTGATCACTTTACTGTCCTTCATATGCCTGGAAATGTTTCTGGGCTTAGTTGTTCCATCTATTAATTGTTCTGTCCATCTAGTTGTACCAGCATTCTGGTTTAAGGCTGCCTTTGAAATAAAAATGTATTAGCAGCCTTTCTTTTGGCTACTTTGAAGTCTAAAGTATAATGAGAAATTGCCAGCCCTTAATTTCCCAAATATCTCAGTCAGATTTGCTTAAGGTTCATTTACTGTTTTATGGTTTGTTGTTTTGTTGAGGTTTTTTTGTTTGTTTTTTTTCATACCAAGAACCTGCTCAAGTGTCATTCACTTATTAACTTTTACTTAAGTAAAGCATTTATGTGTGTGACCTTTTTAGTGCTTGTGCTTGCTCTGTCACAGACCAACAAACACGTACACATTTACTTTGCATTTTCTTTGGAGAAAAAAAACCCTTCTTGTGAACTCATAGAAGCTGAAAAACATGTATGCTGGCAGTAAGGAAGCAAAACCAAAATTTTTTTCAGCTCTAAAACCTACTTCTTATAAAGGAGGTAATGTTTTGCTACTATCACCAAGATTTTTGTTTTTAATAAATTGCATTTAGTGACAATTTCTTCGGTTTACCCTAAGAAAAATTATTAATCTTAAAATTATCCTTGGAGGATGTCCATCACGTAGTGTACAATAAATAGTTTATTGTCCTATTTGCTCTTTCTAGAATACCTTTTCTGTGCATCATAATACTGTTTCTGAATTCTGTTCCTAGTGCAGGAATGGGATGAGAAGTTATATGCAAAGAAAATCTGCTCCCTTATAGTCTTCTTTACTTTTCTTCCTTTT
>VWZE01020250.1:87273-109091 GCA_013396675.1 Eubucco bourcierii
TTTTGCTTTTTTTTCTTTTTTTTTTTTTTTTTTTTTTAATTCACCAAATAATTTCTTTTCAAGAAACTTCTATGATACCGGTGTTGCTCATGCTCCAACTGTTGACAAAAGGCTTATGCAAAACTTACAAAAAGAACACAATTTGCTAAAGATACAAATCTTTCCCAAGCAGGGTAGCATTGTGATTTTATTTATTTAATTTATTTTAAAAGTAATTAAGTTTACTTTCATGTAAAGCCAGTACAAATATTTCCATCTTCATACAGGGTGTGCGGAGGGTAAGATCTTCAGCCCTGCTGATGCACAGAATATCCACAGAATGACAGACTCAAGTAGGCTAAAGGATCCCACCCAACTCAACCTTCAGTTTAAAGTAAGGTCAGTTAGAGTATGACAGGGCCATGTTCAGGTGAGTTCTGGGTACCTGCAAGAATGGAAATTTCAGTGTCTCTCTGGGAAGTTTTCCCATGTTGTGCTGGTCCTTGCATTAGGTCAGTATTTCTCATATTCCACTTTGTTGTCTGTCATCGTACCACTGTGAAAAGACTCTGGTTCTGTCATCTCTATAGCTCTTCATTAGCTGATTTTAAGTAGCAGAAAGAAAGATCTCTTTAGGACTTTTCTCTTTATGCGTGATAAGATCCAGGTAGTTGCTGAAAGTAAACCCAAAAGGTATCATCTATGCTAATAATCAAAACAGTACTAGAGAGCACTCTCCGATTCTGAAGGCAAGCTCTTGTAGCAGGCCTGTCTGTATAGATAGAAGTCAGATCAGAAACTGCAACTCTGAGTCTAAAAGGGGAACAGACAGGTATATAGCAGGATGTTAAGAATTCGTTTCAAAAGTATCAAGCCCACCTAGGGGTCATTCAAGATTACTCCTTGTTCAAAATCTTTTATTTGTAATGCCTTTTTGTTTGGTTGTTTGGTTTGCTTTCCTAGGTGCGTTAACTGGTAGTGTGTTCATTCCACTGCTTCATTTCTCACAGATCTCTTTCAAGTACTATTTTTATATTCACAAGCAAGGATGGTTTTAAAGGTCATGTTAAACTGAACCATTAGTCAATGCTTATCTCAAAATGTCTAGTATTTAGTGCACCTGCTGTGTTTCCTTTCAGGTTTTCCATAACTACCTACACTAACAAACCAGTATTTCACAGAATGATGAAGGAAAGGAGCTATTCCATGCACAGTAACAATCTTATGACATGTACTAATCAACACAGACAATATAGAAAACTCTTTCAGTTGTAGAAATCTTTAGAGCACATCTGTCTTTATGCTCTCTTTACTTTTAATTACTTTTACTCACACTCTGTAAGTTTCAATTTCTGGTACTTTTAATTCTTCTTGTGCTTTGTTATATAGACTCTGTTAGAAAGTTACTAAATTTGGTAGCAGAAATATTTCACCTTGAGATTTATTTTATATATCTTTCAGTATCAGGGAATTGATTCAGGGAAATGAAGAGCAAGAGATTACTGTAAAATACTTTGTATATACTTAGACCATTCTGGTTTTTTATTACATAAGTAAGACATAAGTAATACTCAAGAATAATACATTTTTGTAGGTGTACTAAGTTTTTTTTCCCACATAAGACAGTTTACTTTTTGTTAAACTTTTCCACCAGATTATTTTCTGTTGCTAACAACAGCCTTGCACGTAGCTGCCATCCTATGCCAAGCCTGGCATTTCTGACAAGACACAAAAAAAGTCTCCATGACTATTATCCTGTCAGCTTCCTAGCCACTTCAAGCAATTCATTTTGAAGAGTTGTTTTTTATTGTGTTTATCTAAAGTTAATCTTTCCTGTTTTTCTCTGTAATACATATCCTTTATTTTTATGCCACAGTTTGAGACATGCCTTGCAATGTAGAAATATCAGGCAACTTGATTCACTGCAGACAAACCTTTTATGAAATTTATGACTAAAGATTTTTTTTTATTATTATTCCTATCATGTTTTTTATCTATAAAAAAAAAAACCAACTTACTGATCTTTCTATAAAAGTAATATTTTGGAACTCAAAGCATTTTACATTTTGAAGTGTTACTTTAAAGAATTATAGAAAAAAAGTTGTCAAGAGAGATAAAACTTAGACCTTATCCAGAATGTATTTTAAAATGTATATGTTTACCTAGCACTGTTTTTTTTAAGTGTTAGTCCCACCAAATTTTTACCTCTGCACAACCTAACTGTATTCTTGTTTTGAGACTCTCTTTGGCCTACTAAGACCAAGAGACCTGAATTTATTTTTTTCAGAAGATAAATATTTTTTCATTCAAAGACAATGTCAAGGACCTACTTGGATTTTTATGTAATCCTTAAAAGTTATTATATAGGTAAAATAGTCATAGAACCAGTGATTTGGGTTGGAAGGGACCTTAAAGGTTCCAACCCTACTGCTATGAGCTGGGACAGCTTCCACCAGGTCTAC
The DNA here is from genome assembly GCA_013396675.1 of Eubucco bourcierii. Lineage (NCBI taxonomy): Eukaryota > Metazoa > Chordata > Aves > Piciformes > Ramphastidae > Eubucco > Eubucco bourcierii. The sequence goes on from VWZE01020250.1 coordinate 89,715, forward strand.
TTCCTCAAAGCCTAATCCAGCCTGGCCTTGAACACCTCCAAGGAGGAAGCATCTACAACTTCTCTGGACAAACCAGTTCCAGTGCCTCAGCACTCGCATAGTAAAGATTTTCTTCCTAATACTTAATGTAAATCTACCTTCTTTCAGTTTGAAATTTATCCTCATAGAATGGTAAGGTTAGAAGGGACCTCAAGGATCATCTAGTTCCAACCCCCTGCCATAGGCAGGGACACCTCCCACTAGTACAGGTCACTCAACGTCTTGTTCAACCTGGCCCTTAACACCTCCAGGGAGGGAGCAGCCACAACCTCCCTGGGCAACCTGTTCCAGTGTCTCACCATCCTCACTGTAAAGAACTTCCTCCTGACATCCAGTCTAAATATCCCCTCTTCCAATTTAAACCCATTATCTCTCATCCTGTCATTACAAGACTTTGTCAATAGTCCCTCCCCAACCTTCCTGTAGGCCCCCTTCAGATACTGGAAGGCTACTATCAGGTCTCCTCGAAGCCTTCTTTCTCCAGGCTGAAGAGCCCCAACTCTCTCAGCCTGTCCTCATAGGAGAGCTGCTGCAGCCCTTCTCTTCTCCAGGCTGAATGCACTTTGCATATTTCAAGTAGTATTAACAGACCTCATCATCATTAATCAGCAGCTAGAATTCATTGTGCTTGTCTACAATACACATAAAATGCACAGCATCCTCAATCAAATATTTGCACCTGTTTTGTGCAAAATGTGTGCTTTCCTAAAATAGGAGGCAAAGAAGAACCAAGCCTCAGATTTTTACATGGGACCAGTTATTTGTATCACAGTTTCTTTTTGCAGGACTGGATCTTTAGTTGAAATAATTTTACTCTCCAGTGTCTCTAATTGCTTCCACTCCATCAAAATCCTTTCTTTATTTTAAACATACCCGATACTTGAGGATGTCAGGTTGTGTTTAAATGAGATAATTCATATAGAACAGTTATAAATCATTATCTTATTTAAATGTAAATATTCATAAACTTATAAACATAACATGGTGATTTTTTTCCACTTGTCTTCTGCTTTCCATTTAGAATATTTTTTAAACATGTTGTAGAATTTTCTCTTTTTTGTATTTTATAGTAATTTCTGCTATTCTTGCATGCTATGTGGTTATAGAAGCAGAAATAATCCTTATTGAAAGTTTATTTGTGTTTCTCGTCATTTCAGCATAGAGTTGGTCTGGGAAGCTTATTCTAGCCGAACATGAGGAAGCATAACTTATTCAGTCATGGCATAATGAGGGGTAGAAATGTGTGAAACATCTTTGTGAGTAATTATCTCAGAAACTTAGTGCAACTGTATGAATACTTTCACAGTTTTTCAACAAAATTTTAATCCACTGAAAATGTAGGAGTTCTGTTGCCAGCTGTAGCAGAGAAGAAAGCAGCACTCTTTTATCCTCAATAAAGGTTTACTTAGACTTATTTTGGGGGTTATTAGATAGCATTGCTCAAATTGTTTTGAAGGTAAGCATCTTCTATTCCTACAAGGACATGTGTGGAAGATTTGAAAAGTTTTTTAACCAACTGTATTAGCGCAAGTGGTAATGGTGCTTGTCTTTGTGAGCATTTAAAAGTGCTGACACCTTGGTTCCATTACTGAATGTGTAATTTAAGACCTAATGGAAATATAAAATTTCTGTTGCTATTGTTGCTATCAATAAGTTGGCTTCAGAAGAAGTTACGCTTTACTTTCCTTGTGCTGCAAGAGTACAAGGTGAACTTGCGGTTGCAAGTGAGTGAATGCAAACTCTAAACCTCATCATTCTGACTCATGCATAGTATGTAAGCTCAGAACTTTGAAATACAAGTGGTTTAAACCCTTAGGCTTAAATGCTTTGTAACCTGTTGTGGTTTTTTAAAGAGCTGACAGAATGAAGCTCTCAAATGAATTGGAGGGAAAACAGAATTATATTTGGAAAGAGAGATACAGAAAGAAGTTACAAAGCAGATACAAAACCCATAGCAACCCCCTTGAATTTTCCCCCAACCCAAAACTAAATCTATAATCCCCAGTACTCCAATCCTCCCGTCCCCCCAATGCCTCTGTCACACATAGGCTTAAACAAAAGTCTCTGGAGGCCCCAAACCAGCCCTGCTCCCTACATGTTTGTCCCAGTAAAGCAGCCTCCTGCCCAACACAGCAGGCTGGAGGGGAGAGGAAAGGAACACGAGCTGACCTCAACGCAAGTTTATAAAGATATAGCAGAATTACGGTATTGAGTAACAATCTTCTAGTCCCTAGGGGATTTTTGACCCTGTAGTCCCGAACCTGGAACACAACCTAATACCTTTAGATGTAAAATGTATGTAATATAGACATATGTCTTTTATCTTTTGAGTCCTGCGCATGAGTGGACAGTTACAGTTTTTGTATTTCTGTACAAATACTGGAACAGGTTGCCCAAGGCATTTGTGGAATCTCTGGGTTTGGAGATATCAAAAAAATGATTGACCTGCTATGTTTATCCCTGTTCTGACCTGTGATTTTAACTAGGTGACCTCCAGACTTGCTTTCCAGTTTCAGTCATTCTGTGGTATGTCAGATGTCACTGAGGCAGCAGGGCTTGGAAGGCACTCTGAAGAGCTTCATCTTTCCCCTCAATATATCTATAGACTCTTGTTGCTCCCATAGATGCCTATAGTTAAGCTGCATACGACCCAGCACCTGCAAAAGCAGATTCTGGGCTTTTAAGCAATATACATAGTTCTGTAATAAACAAGAGGAACCTTGATACAAGAGGAAAACTCTGATGTTGTTGCCATCACAGAAACGTGATGGGATGACTCACACAACTGGAGTACTGTAATCAGTGGCTGCAGACACTTCAGGAGAGACAGGTGAGAGAGAAGGGGTGGAAGAGTGGCCCTATATATTAGGGATGACCTGAATGTCATGGAAGTAGAGATTAAGGATGATCAGGCTGAGTCCCTATGGGTGAGAATTAGGGGGAAGGCCAACAAGGCTGACATCCTGGTTGGAGTCTGTTACAGACCACCCAACCAGGAAGAAGAGGTTGACTTATTATTCTTTAAGCTGCCTCAAGATCACTTGCCCTTGTTCTTGTGGGTGACTTTAACCTGCCAGACATCTGCTGGCAGAGAAGAGGCAGTCTAGAAGGTTCCTTGAGTGTATGGAGGATAGCTTCTTATCTCAGCTGTTACATGAGCCTACCAGTGGTGCAGCCCTGCTTGACCTGCTGTTCACAAATAGAGAAGAGCTGGTGGGAGTTGTGGTGGTTGAAGGCTGCCTGGGGTCCAGTGACCATGAAATTACAGCTTTCAATATACGGTGAAACCAGGAGAGGCATCAACAAAACCCCCACATTTGACTTCCGAAGGGCAGACTTCAGCATATTTAAGGAACTAACTTGGAAAGTTCCTTGGATAACAGCTCTTAAAAACAAAGGGGTCCAAGAAGGCTGAACCTGCTTCACGAAAGAACTCCTGGAGGTGAAGGAACAGGCCGTGCCAATGTGACAGAAGATGAGCCAGCGAGGGAGACAGCCAGACTGGATGGGCAAGGAACTTCTAAAGGGATTAAGGAAAACAAAAGATGGTGAATCACCTTTGGAAAAAAAGAGGAGGTATCCCAGGTAAGAGTTTAAGAATGTTGCTAGGTCTTGTAGGAAAAAAATTAGAGAGGCAAAAGCCCACTTAGAACTTAGACTGGCCACTGCTGTAAAGGAGGATAAAAAATGTTTCTATAAATATATTAGTGGCAAAAGAAGGGGCAAGGACAACCTCCACTCCTTATTAGATGCAGAGTGGAATATAATAACAAAAGATGGGGAAAAGGCAGAGGTACTTAACAGCTTTTTTGCCTCAATCTTCAATAGTGGGTGTGCTGGTTTGAAGCTAATTGGAATATTTTAATGACAAAAATTAGATTACAGGCTGTGAAAAAAAACAATGGTGATGTCTACTTCACTCATAGGCTTGCTGAGACATATAAAGACAAGGACACAAACACAGGTAAAACAGAGTCTCTCTCTCTCTTTGTCGGAGTCGGTGTGTCCTCTCCCTGGGCTTCTGCTGTTAACCCAACTAATCATTCTGCTTCTAAGCCCCCTTGCTGATCCTCCAAACACACCTTTCATGTTAGGCAGATTCTGAGATAAGGTCGAGGGGTGGAAAGAAGGTGGAAGGGGTGTTGTATTTCTGTATTACCTCTAACTTGCATATGTCTGTATATTTCTGTAAATATTTGTGTATATGTATGCTTGTAAATTGTGCTAAGCTGTAAATATAGCTTAATTCCTTAACTTCCAGATGTCTGAGTCTAGTCTGGGTGATTTTTTGTAGAGTGGAGGGGTGGGTAACTCCCAAACCATCTCAGTGGGACAGGTTGTCTCCAGGACAGCTGGCCTCCTGAACTGGTAGATGGAGCCAGGGACCAGTATAGTCCCCCTGTAATCCAGAAGGAGGCAGTAAGAGACCTGCTGAGCCACTTGGATCCTTACAAGTATATAGGACCAGATGGGATCCATCCTAGGGTGCTGAGAAGGCTGGCAGATGAGCTGGCCAAGCTGCTCTCCATCATTTATCAACAATTCTGTCTCACTGGAGAGGTCCCCAAAGACTGGAAGCTGCCAATGTGAATCCCATCAACAAGAAGGGCTGGAAGGAGGAACCAGAAAATTACAGACCTGTCAGCCTGACCTCAGTGCCAGGCAAAGTTATGGAACAGGTCATCTTGAGTGCAATCACACAGCACCTACAGGATGGCCAAGGATTCAGGCCCAGCCTGTGTGGGTTTAGGAAGGGCAGGTCCTGCCTGACCAACCTGATCTCCTTTTATGATCAGGTTACCCTCCTGGTGAATTCAAGGCAGGCTGTGGATGTAGTCTACCTGGACTTCAGCAAAACCTTTGACACCGTCTGCCACAGCAAACTCTTGGCAAAGCTGGTAGCTTGAGGATTCACTCTGAATTGGGTCAAGAACTGCCTGGAGGGCTGGGCCCAGAGAGTGGTGGTGAATGGTGCCACATCCAGTTGACAGCCAGTTACTAGTGGTGTCCCCCAGGGATCAGTGCTGGGCCCGGTCTTGTTTAATACCTTTATTGGTGATATCTGGTCCAGAAGATTGAGTCCATCATCAGTAAGTTTGAAGACACAAAGTTAGGAGCACATGTAAATCTGTTGGAAGGGGGCCCTACAGAGGCACCTTGACAGACTGGATGGGTGGGCAGAGACCACTGGCATGAGATTTAACAAGGCTAAGTGCAGGGTTCTACACTTTGGCCACAACAACCCCAAGCAGNTAGCCAGGTGGGGGTCAGTCTCTTCTCTTAGGTAACCAGCAAGAGAACAAGGGGACACAGTCTCAAGTTGTGCTGGGGGAGGTATGGACGGGATATTAGGAGGAAGTGCTTCACAAAGAGAGTGATTTGCCATTGGAATGGGCTGCCCAGACATGTGGTTAAGTCGTCATCCCTGTAGGTGTTCAAGAAAAGATTGGATGAGGCACTTAGTGCCATAGTCTTGTTGATTGGCTAGGGCTGGATGATAGGTTGGGCTGGATGATCTTGGAGGTCTCTTCCAACCTGGCTGATTCTATGTTGGGATGCTAGACACATTCATTCTTTCCAGCAGTCAAAATGTATTTACTGAAACAGGTGTGAGAATGTCAAAGGTGCTTCTAAAGGTCAGATGGGAAGAAATTCAAGCTATGGAAGTCAGCAACAGTCTTCTGACAGGTAAAGACATTTCTAAGTCCCTTCACCAATAAAAATAATCTGTTTTTACCTACCATGTTTTTCACTAATTAGTGAATGCACAAGATTAAATAGATTTGCATATTACACAGCATCTTGCTAATGTGTATATTCTGTTCAACACGATGTGATCTTTGATTAGACTCTAAAGGCCACATTCAACTAATCTAATGTTTGTTTCCTAAGAATTATTTCATCTTATTTCCTCAGATCTCCCAAAAATCAACAGTTGGAAAGAGAATTATGTGTTCCACCCGAAGACATGTGCCAAAGAAAGCTAGAGTGAAGTTGGTGCTGTAGGTATCTATACACAGATGCTTTATATAGAGTAGCTAACCTAGGCTAGATGACCATTTTTCATATAATTACATTTAAGTGAGAGAAATCCAAGCCTAATCATTATATATATATATATATATATATATATATATATATATATTTATATAACACTGCTAAAAAAAACACTTTAATTGATGTTTGACATGTCAAAATATTGGGTATTTTGACATACAGAGTGTCCCTCATGGTTTTTTTCTTTTGGGTTTTTTTTTTTTTTCTTTTTAATGCCTTTGTGAAACAGAAGTATTTTGGTTTCTGCAATACATACACAAGTCTGACAGGTTCAGACACGTAACATTCAGCCCAATGTATTCTGTCAAGAGCAGACATGCTAGGCACATTATTTGCAGTTGCCCTGTTTGAGAACTCTTTACCTAGGGCTCTTGGACTTTTACCTCTATGTTTATAACTGCTCAAAACTGGAACTGTGAATGTTTGAAACTTCCAGGAACATAAATAAAGGTATTTTCTTGCTTTGAGGATATATTTTCAATATATATGAAAAGGATATGTGATCTTGAGTGATCCCAACCCTAATTTACCTTTGGTGCTGAGAACCTGTTTGGGCTTCATGTAGCACTGCACTTTCCTACAAGGTTTCTATATGTGCATTGTATGTTAGCACAAAGATTAGTGACATAAAAAGCTTGGGCTAGGACAACTGAAAAGCAGTAAAGTACATTCAGTATTAGCAATGCCATGGAAAAAGAACTTCTAAATCCTTCATCTTCCATTGACATCTTTTTAGCTTAAACATAGTATTTTTACCCAACTAGGATACAGAATCACAGATTGTCAGGGGCTGGAAAGGACCTTGAAAGATCATCCAGTCCAAGCCCCCTTCCACAGCAGAATCACCTATACCGCATCACACAGGAACACATCCAGGTAGGTTTTGAATATCTCCAGAGAAGGAGACTCCACAACTCCCCTGGGCATCCTGTTCCAGTGTTCTGTCACCCTCACAGTGAAAAAAATTCTTCCTCATGTTTACATGAAACTTCCTGTGCCTCAACTCCCACCCATTGCCCTATGTCCTGTCACTGGGCATCACCGAGAAGAGGCTGGCTCCATCCTCCTGGCACTCACCCCTTACACATTTATAAACATTGATGAAGTCACCTCTAAGTCTCCTTTTCTTCAAGCTAAAGAGCCCCATGGAAAAACTAGTGAAAAAATACAACCAGTGGGAAAACAGTTAATTTCCTTGACTGCAAGGAAGGCAGAGTTATAGAATCATAGAATCATAGAATGGTAAGGTTGGAAGGGACCTCAAGGATCATCCAGTTCCAACCCCTTGCCATAGGCAGGGACACCTCCCACTAGTACAGGTTACTCAAGGCCTCATCCAATCTGGCCTTGAACGAGGCCTTGAGTTAATGTCAATCTTTTGAGTTAATGTCAATCTTTTTACCCAAAGCCTATGTTAATATTATTATGTTAAGTAATTGAGAATTGTAGAGAATACATGAGCAGAACCTATATGTCAGTTCTGCTGACCCAAGATAAAGAGAGCTTCACTGAGATGCCCACACAGAGCAGTCTAGCATTATATGAAATAACCAAGGTTATCCCAGTTGACTTCCAATTCTAACAGAGAATAGTTTGCCTGTAAGCTGTCGGTCATGTCTGAAAATCTCATGTGGATGTCTTACATATAATCAAATGTCTTAAATGATGCTCTATATCTACACGGAAACAACTGAATGCTGCCCCTAGAGGCTGAGTTCTTGCGTTCTATTATATTTGCTGACTTTCTACTTGTTTGAAAACGGAACTTAGACACTAGGGATTCAGGTGCTTTGATTGCCTCTTCAAATTATAAATTCCTGCTCCAGAAGAATAAAGTGTCCCATAAGCCTGTTATTCTATCTGGCAGCCCTGTGCAGATGCCTTGGACACCAAAGGACATCTCAAATGGTAGAGATTCAGACCTAAATTTACCCCAAAAACTTAAATCCTTGATGCACATAAAGATGCCTAACACAGGCAATACTGAGCTCAATCTAGGTATTCTTACATGGAAACTAAAGGACAAATACTTTCTTACAGGTCAACATAAATCAAAGTGAGCAGTTTCATTTCCAATGTAGAAACAGGCCAGCAGTGATTTCTGGACAATTATTTTGGTTTATCACTGATTTTATCACTTTATGTGTATTGGAACTGAAAAACACTGCTGTCCTACATACAGAAATCTTACCATGTGCTGTAAGCTCTTTAAGACCTTGAAGTCTGGTTTCTCTTTCTTTCAAAACTTTAGCCTCTGGAGCTTCACAAAAAGCTATGAATTATTAGGACACTGGCAGTACTGTCATTTATACATGGTATCAAAGTGAGACTTGCTGCTTTAAGCACAGAATAAACTGCAGTTCTCAGTGGCTGAACTCAAAATGAAAGACAGGACACTCTATGTATTCAGAGGTAGAAGTTTCCTTTCTGACCTACCAGGTAGTTTCAGAAATGTTCTTTAGGAATGTTTCTGCATAATGATTTTTGCCAGCCGTTATTCTCCTGCTATTTGATCTCATGATAATGTATCTGTGTAATCATTTTGCTGTACAGACTAGCTATTTCTTTGCTTTTACCTTGGTTATGATTGTTGCCTTTCATAATTTATGCAAATGCAGTGCCACCATCTTTCTCTTATTTCTTAGTGGTAGTGCTTCCCTCCACTCTTTTAGTGATGATAACTGCCTTTATAACAACTATTTTGACCCAAGCTGCTTTATCAGTAATGACCTTGCTCTGGTCAAATACCAAATCCTTTTTCTTCACATTTTTATAATCTCAACAGACCTCTAAAGATAAACTATGTTAGATTGTGAAAGTATAAATTTTTTTTTTAGTGTCCATTTCATCTGGCTAGGTCAGTGGGTCCCTGTCAATCAGTGCTGACTACAACAGTCACTGACTTTTCTTTTACAGATTTCTCTTTCCTGGTAGTCACCAAAGAAGATATCCAGGCTGCTGTTCACTTTTATTATGCTGAACTCAATTTCATTTTTGTTATCTTGGAATAGTTAGAAGTGAAATTTCTCTGTGTAATTTAGATATCAATCTTCCTTAGGCACTTGAACTTGATGCCGTTGAAATTAATGAAAAAAATATCATATAGTTGCTGATTTTCAAGATGGTGTTGTGCACAAATGTCTGCTCATGAATGTCAAAAATGAAGACGTGTACAAGTGCACACATGCACAACATCTAACCTTTCACAGCTGAAGGGTTATGGTTATATATATCTAAACAAAGTGGCTCTGCTTCATAAATGTGAAATGTAACAGATATATTAGTTTTAAATCTGGTAAGATTGCCAATACAAGTCTCAAATGTCTATCTTACCTTTTAGAATATTTGCTCAGAAAACAGGAACGTTAGCTTTACTTGCTTCATCCACAGGCTAAACAATGTTGAATCCCCAAATCCTGCATCCCTGGCAAGTGATGTAACCTCCTCTTCCATGGGACCTCTGTCTTTCATGACAATATTTGGCATAGATGTGGAAAGGAAAGTTAAAAAAAAAATAAGGCCTAAGAATTAACAGTGAAGTAAGAAATACATGGAAGTCTAAAACATTCACGTTCTATGTATGTATTGACTTTTGCAAAATCACTCAGACGAAAGTAGCTCTTTCAGAGAAAATATGCCACATGTTTGTTGACAGCCTTCTGGTAACAGAATGGAGACAAAAGTCAGAATTAATATGTATTAGTTAAAGAAAGGATGAGAAGTATGGCAAGCTTTTGTATATATAGGAAATAAATGTAAAAAGAAGCACCGGGCCAAATGACAACATAAAGAAAAAAACTCAGGCAGGGTGGACTGTTACAAATATTCATCTTGAACAGGAAGAATGAAGGTAAGAAAGGTAGACAATGAATTGAGAGTAAAAGGCTTAAAGAGGAGCTTTAGCTCAACAACTGATAATGAAGTGTCTACCCTTGTAACATGTCAAATTTTGATTAGTTAACTGGGGGAAAAAACATCCTACTGATTTGCACAGCTAGTGAAAATTTTATGGCTTGTACGTCTCTAGCGTGTCATGACATACTGTGTTTTAGAGGCACTATCCTGACATGAAATTTGGAGACAGCTAGGCTTGGTAAACAGAGAATTGGTAAATAGCCTGAATAAAATCCACAATATGACCCAAACCGAACACCAAATAAAGCCTGTGGACTGATCTTGTCTATGGGGCTAAAACTATCTGTGCCTTTCAGATGGGTATGTGACTCGAGAAATTTTACCAAGGAGAATGCTGAAGCCATCACTTTGAATGCCTTTATTTTTCTGTCTGAATGAAGACAAGTCAGCTTAAACACAGATGTAATCAATGGTGTTTGCTGATCTAGACAGCAAAATTATTCCTATAAAAAATATTTATCAGGGAAGCTGGGTACTTTACTTTCAATCTCTTACTGGGGGTGGAAGACCTCCACACTTCCAATTTTGTGGTATGTACCAGTGGTGCACCACATTTTCATTATGTGCCCCAGGTAAATTATATTTTTGTATTTGACAGATTAAAAAAAGAAGAAGAAATTCTTTATTGAAAGACTTTTATTATTTGAAGGTTTGGATGACTGTTACAGCTATAGGTATAGAGTCAGTAAGACAGAAAAAAAAAATCCAGTATTCCTTTTTTTGGGGGTTAAATTCCTTGATGATTATGCATTAGTATGAAACCATCTAGACTGATATTTTCAGAAGTAAGTTATTCCTTTGTTCTCAAAATTGACAGTACAAGGTTGCAGACACTGTTCTGTCAAAACACTCCAATCCTGCCTACTGAGTAATGGAACAGGATATCTTGAGTGACATCCTCAACTGAAGATCAAGTGATATCCTCAAATGCTGAAAATATTAGCATCTTTGAACTTGTCTATTCTGTGAATCAGAAAGGTGTTCCCTTTCTTTTGCTTTTTCATTTTTTTATGACTGATCCTACAGTCGATACTCACATTAATACTGAGATGATTTTAATAATGAATTTTCACTATTCGTGACAAAGATTTCTGTTAGGAGTTCTCAATGTTTCATTAGGCTCTTTCAGGAAGCTGATTAGGAAGACTGCTATAATGTCTTGTAGCAGTGGCACTGCTCAAGTGGTGCAGTGTGAAGCTGGCATCAATGATCCTGGCAGAAGAAGTTTTACGACAGTCAAGTGTAATATACAATTGATAGCATTCAAAAGATTAAAGGCTAAACTGCAGTACTGAGAAAGGACATATCTGTACAAGGTATTAATTCAGATATATGTCCAAAGCTTATTGCTCTTGTATTAAAAGAATAAAGACAATGCTGGGTGTAGCAGGTGAGGTCATAGTGATGCTGATCTTCGTGCACTAGTGAACAGAATCTCACTGTTTTGGGAATGTAAGTTTCTAATTCAATGTCTGGGCTACTGACATTTTGAAGAAGATTATTTCTCTGATTTTGTATGAAGCAACCAGAAATGGAGAAAGGCAAAATAAGAGCAGATTAGTTAACCTTTCACCCTGAACATAAATCTCAAAGAATGCAAAAAGCATACTAGAGCAAGGCATGAGAAATTTTCTTGTACTGTATGTCATCAGGAATGAAAGCAAGCAAGATGCTTATCTGCAAAAGCTAAGAAAATCTAATCACTGGCTGAACTGCCTAACAAATGGCCCATATTAAGTGGTTCAATTCAGAAGTCGCTTAGGGATGACAACACTGTAGCAAGTGAAGGAGGGGCTGGCTTGACAAATCAGGATAAAAATGATCAGTGGTATTTAATGAAGGCAAACTGATACAATTATGATTCCTTTGCAAATGGACCTTGAATGTAACAGCACCTGCATGTTAAAACACATTATGGGAACTCCCATTAATACTGTTCTCAATGTCTACATGTTAAGATAAAATGTTTATTCAGTTTTGCATTTTGGGTGTTACTTCCTATCATAAAAGAAAACTCACTGTGACAAATGTCAGTAGTTCGGGCTTCTAAATTTTTTGACTACTGAAAATTACATGCTCAGAACACTAGGGTTAATTCCAAAAGAGATGTAAAAATAGTCTGCTTAAATTGTGGACTGGTTTTGGCTGGGATAATTTTCTTCATAGTAACTTCTATGGTGCTGCGTTTTGGATTTATGATGAACAGAGCATTGGTAGCACAGGGATGTAGCCTTCCAGTATCTGAAGAGGGCCTACAGGAAGGCTGGGGAGGGACTATTTACAAGGTCTTGCAATGGCAGGACAAGGGGCAATGGGTTTAAACTGGCAGAGGGAAGATTAAGACTGGATGTTAGGAGGAAGTTCTTTCCAGTGAGGGTGGTGAGGCACTGGCACAGGTTGCCCAGGGAGGTTGTGGCTGCTCCCTCCCTGGAGGTGTTGAAGGCCAGGTTGGAGGAGGCCTTGAGTGACCTGTACTAGTCGGAGGTGTCCCTGCCTATGGCAGAGGGTTAAAATTAGATGATCTTTGAGGTCTCTTCCAAACTATTATTCTACGTTTTATGAATTGCTGATCAGCATTCACATGATGTCAAGGATGTCTCTGTTTCTCATACTAGTGTGCTAAGGGTGTGCAAGAGGTTGACAGGGGAGACAACTGGGGAAGCTGAACCCAAATTAAAGATATCCTATACCACGTGAAGTCTCAGCAATAAGAGCTTGGGGTAAAGTACTTGTATTCTCAAGTAACTGTCACTTGAGATTAATCCCTTACTTTCCTTTGCCTGTGTGTGCACCTTTGTTTCATTTATTAACATTTATTATTGTTTTGGTGTATTATCTCAACTCACATATTTTCTCACTTTTGTCTTTCCAATTTGCTTCCTCACTCCAGTGAGAGCAGTGAGCAAATAGCCATGAAGAGCTTAGCTGCCTGCTGGGGTTAACTCACAGCAATGCCACAGCTCTCTTTAAAATAGGCACCTACTTAGAGCAGAAAAACCAACACTGCCTATATAAAGCAACTGGGTTGCCTGTACTGTGATTGTGAAAGCATTGCAGAAAACCTCAGCTTTTGAAATCCTTAGGAGACCTGATTCGTATGAGCTGGGTGCAAGAAAGTAACCAATTCCCTGAAAATCTGCCCTGTCTCTGGGGAGGCATTTCAGCTTAAGAATCTTTAAGTATTTCCAAGTAAATGTTTGGAGTAAGTTACAAAACAAACTGATCTGAGATATCAAATACTGTTCTTTGAGCAGCCGGCCCCAATCTGATCCTCGAGGTCAAAAGTGTGTCACTTACATGGAATAAAGATAATGAAAGAGTTGTATTTTCACTGAGACTTGGCCAGATTTCACATTTTTATTCTTTCACAAAAATGCATACATACTACTTTCAACATGATTCCAGTCCCAAATTCTTGTGCAGCTTGCATGCAACTATTTAATTCTTATGCAGTTTATAATGAAGATGGACAAAGAAAAATTAAGAGTTTAAGATAGACACAAACAAAACAAAACAAACTCAAAACCCATATGTACAAATGATCGAGTGGTGCTTTTAGTGTTTTTATTCTGTTTGTGTCTGAAACTTGCTAGAGTTTTGTATAACAAAATAAAATTCTGTGCTCTACAATCCATTGATTTTCATCAAGTCTTTTAAGTCTGAAGGAAGACACTGATGTAATTGGAAATTCAATTCCATTTAAGACTATTCACAGCAGACTTTTTTATTAATTACATTTATCTGATGTGTGCAATATGTGAATGAGGCATTTCTGTTTGCTTTCTTGGGGGAAATTTTCAAGAGCATTTACTGATCAGAAAAATGGAAACGATTCTATTATATTGTGATTTTAGTGCACAAATTATTCACATGCAAAATGAATACTTTAGGAAATGTCTAATTAGCTGAATACCTAAAATATGAACCAGTTAACAGTCCAGAACATGTTTAATTGTCTATTTCAGATTAAGGACAATTACAATGCCAATTAGTTATGGACAATTTAACAATGGTAGCTGCCATATGCAACATTTTGACTTAGATGTCACAGACACAGTTATAGTGGTTCATCCGAATATCCTATTTTACGTATTTATTTTTCCAACCATTGTAAGTTACTGATTTATAAATGTTAGTTTTCACTTCTCTTGTTTTAATTAGAATTTTTTTCTCCCAAGAAAACAAGCAGGTGTTATTTGCTAATTGATTGAAATTGTTTAGAAATTTCAGTCTTCACTGAGTTTGTTGCATACTTTTGTGACATATATTTGAAGTGGGAAATGCTAGAAGGCATCATTGGAGTGATTATGGATATTATTAATGGTGGGGAGATGTCTTATTTCTTATGAAACCTGTTTCTCTAAGAAAGTTTTACCCTGGTGGAAATTTCACATTAGAACAAACACTGAAACTGAGGAGATTAGAAAAATTAATTCGTTCCTTTCTAAGATCAAATATAATATCTTTAATTATATATGCAAATTAAGCTCACGTAGCAAGAGTCTTTTCTGTCATTGCTCTAAAATTGATGTTGTAAATTAACCAAATAAATACATGAGGCTGTCATCCACAATAGAAATATGTGTAGATATAGAAAATCTCTTACTTGGACTAGAGAGGGCAATGAATAGAAATATTAGGGAAAAAAACCCACAGAACCCTGAATAATGAAAAACTCACTAACAGTAAAAAGAACTGAAAATGTGGTGTCCTAAGGCATTATGAAAGGTCTGAAATACAGCAGGGAATAAAATAAGCATTCTTTAAACTTCTGTGCCTTCCCTTTGGGCTAGTTCTGCCCTACCAGATTTGCAGGACCTCTGCAAAAATTGTTTGTACTTTTCATTTGTCTTCAATGTTCCTTGCAGCGGTTTTGCTGTACTTCCACTGATTTGTATTCATTTATAATCAGAAACTTTGTCTTCAGGCTATATAGGAAAGCCATCCCATCTCATATTCAATCACAGAATACATTTTTCTCTGGCACAAAACAATTTTTTTATGAAAGGGATTGTATACTAATGTCTCCAGGTACTGCAACTGACTGTGTTCTAACTACGGCTCCATGAAAAATTGTACTGCATGTGAAAAGTGTAGTTGTTAGCATTCTAATATTTTCAGATTCTATCAGTAATTTAGAAAAAGTCTAGCCACAAAGCAAAACTGGGAAACTATTATTATTTTTTTAGTTGCAATTCTTATTATATCACAGAATCATATAATAATTTGGAAAGGCCCTTTAAAGATCATTTAGTCCTTCGCAGTCATTTCCCCGTATTTTTAAATAGCGCTCTTTTTTAATAAAAATTCTTATATTGTAGGTGTCTAAGTCTGAATAACAATATGACTTAAATTAATCAGTGGCTTCTAATGCCAGGTATTTAGAGATCTATATAATGATATTGTTCATGTTTCCTTGTATTCTTGAGGCTTTCTAGCTGAGGTGGACTAGCAATGGTCAAGATGAAAAAGTAACTGGGAGCAATGCAATATCGTCTCTTCAAGTTGTGTATGCTTTGAAGCAAACTCAAAGGAAGAATAATTTTAATAAAAACTCATTTTGTTCTTTTTGTTATATTTACTTATAGTGCAAAAATTGATGATAACAAATACATTTAATGAAGGCAGTAAAAGACCCAGGAAATAATGACTTACCAATCTTTCTCGTTGATCCAATTTACCAAGTTCTGTAATGGTAGGTAAGTACATAACTACTATTATGTTTTATCTTTACGATAGTTTTTCTTGTCTTTTCTGAAATAAATGATGGAAGATTAAAATGCTCTGTCTCCATCTCCTGGCAGATAAGAACTAAACAAAAGATATGGGCTGAAATGTATGAATCTGAAGGAGGAAAAAAAAATAAGGGGCATTAAATTTATCTTTCTTGATGTATTGGTAGCTTTTCTCCATTTCTAAAGTCGTTCTAAGCTATAACAATGCACAGAAACACAAAACAATGATAATATTATAAAACTGGAGTCAAAAGATCGTATCAATTTGGCAACAGCTCATAAGAGTTGTTCAGCTTCAATTATCCATTACACGGGACTACACCATTTAACACAATGGAGAAATGCCAGTTTACAGTGAAGGAGTATCTGATCATTTTTCAGATCCCTAGATCGATAATTTAAAACAAATGTGATTTAATTTTCATTTATTGATATGCCAAATAACATAGGCATGTCTTTGCTCTAACAAATTCACCTGGAAATGTACTTTTTCATTACTTTTACCATACGATAAATTACTTTTACCTTACATGACCTGCATGTCATTTTGAGGTTTGCTTACCTCCCTATCCCCTGGGATCAGGGGTATTATCACAGCTGATCCTCAGAAATGTGGTTTATAAAATATTTTGGCTAAAAAGTAAATTAAACTTTTGAGGAAATTACAGTGGGAAAGTTTGACTTTTTCATTAAAAGTAAAGTTTTATACTGGGTGATACTGTAATACAAAGAAATTAAAAACAAACACAAGTGTGAGGAAGAATGAACAGATAGTCTTAAAAGAATAAATTGGTACTGCATCTCATGCCAGGTGATCTGTGTATGAAAATCTTTAAAAATATTAGCATTTTAATCTTAAAACCTATGTAATAACTACATAGTAATCAAGTTCAAAAAATGTAACAATCCTGACCTTGGCATATCAGCTTGCTCGCTTTTTTTTTTTTTTTTTTTAATTTAATTTTTTTAGTACAGGGTTATTTGTTATATTATGTAGAGAAGCCAAAGAGACCTAGTCTTCTGGAAAGGGACAAATATCAGCATTTCTCTGCTAGTATACTACGAAACCGCAAAATGTAGTATACGTTTAGGATACCACATTTTAGTAGTATCCAATGTAGTATACCACATTTTTACAGGATCTATTTTCAGGTGAGAGGGATTGGGGTTTTTTTGAAGTGTACACAGTGACAGAAAGCAGTGATGAAATGATGTTCTGTGTTTATGGAGGATACTTCCATAATGATAGAATTAGCTCTTTTATTAGTTTGGATTACAAGCAATGTCCCCAGTCATAGAATCACAGAATCATAGAATTATAGAATCATAGAATAGTATGGTTGGAAGGGACCTCAAAGATCATCTAGTTCCAACCCCCTGCCATAGACAGGGACATTCCCACTAGTACAGGTTACTCAAGGCCTCATCCAACCTGGCCTTGAACACATCCAGGGAGGGAGCATCCACAACCTCCCTGGGCAACCTGTTCCAGTGCCTCACCACCCTCACTGTAAAGAACTTCCTCCTAACATCCAGTCTAAATCTCCCCTCTGCCAGTTTAAACCCATTGCCCCTTGTCCTGTCATTGCAAGACCTTGTAAATAGTCCCTCCCCAGCCTTCCTGTAGGCCCCCTTCAGATACTGGAAGACTACTATCAGGTCTCCTTGAAACCTTCTCTTCTCAGTCCTTTAATGTGTTGTCAGTAAGGAATTACAAATTTCTGAAACTTCTTTTTGTAGATCTCCAATTTTTCCTCACTTATCTATTAATTTTCATCATTAGTTGTGTTTCAGGACACAGTATAAAGTAGTAAAGTATAAAGTAAAAGGACACAGTATAAAGAAAAAGTATTATGTAGAAATAATATATATTTTACTACATTAAAAAAATAATCATACTTATCTTTACTAATTTTTAGGTTGTTTTAATTTGCGTGCGTAGGACTATCAGAAGAGGATTAACAAACAAAACTAACTGTAGATTTTTTTATCACTTATAAAATGTTTTCTCTGAAGAACAAAGAAAATACAAATTCTGTAGCTGACCTTCACCAACGCAACTGTGGAGTTTATTGTCTTTGGAGAATAAAAGACAGAAAACATGAAAATGCCACTTTTTAACTTACTTGCCTAAGACGTATTTGATTCATCTTATGTGATATTCCCCCAGAGGAAAAAAAATAAACCTATTCATCCTGGCTATAACTACTACTTTACTCATATAGAAAGAGAATTATCCTAGCATGGGTTTTACTACAGCCTATCTCATTTCTATCTTATAAGAAGAATGATAAATAAGTTTTATAAAGACAGATTACAGAGTTTAAAGAGTGCTTTGAAATACATCATACTACAGGAAATGTTACCTCAAGAAACCTGTACTACAGATATTGATTTAAAAAATAGAGAAGTACTTAGACAATTATAAATAAAATGAGGAAAACACTGACGTTTTTGAGACAGGAAAGTCATGACTTCTTATTTTCTTTGATATTCAGTCAGCATTGCAGTGTTGAAGTTCAAGGCTTACTGTATCATTGGAGAGAAAATAAGTTTCCAAAGTCACACTTCTATTTATCACGGATAAATATATTCACAGAAACATATTACACAAGACTGTCACTGTCAGACCACTAATTGCAAAATATTAGAGGTCATATTTCCACATTAACATTAATGAAATCTCTATACAATCATTGAACAAAGTGTTATTGTGCGATAATAACATGCCCAGTAAGACCGTAAATCATACAAATGGAAGACAATTCACACCTGCAGCAGGTGCATCATTACTCTGTAACACTTGAACAACTTTAGTGTGATTTCACTCTATGAAATATAAGGAATTATACATTCATTTAAATAATTAAAAATATTAGAATGTTTTCTTACATTTGACCTTAGAGATCTATGGGGGGGAAAAAAATCCTTATTTTTTAAAATCATACTGAATTCTCAAGTTTATAAATTTTAAATAAGGGTATGCTTCTCTTCATGTACAGAAGCCTACTTTACAGACCGCTGATTTTTTGTCATATTATTGAAAGCTTTTCTGGCATTGTACTGAAAAATGAAATCTATCAATCAACAGTGCAAAGTCTGTGAATGCAATGTGAAGAAACATCAGAGAGCTTGGAACTCAACTGCCTTACCTCTTTTTCAAAAGATCAGTGAAACCAGAATGACTGTGAAGAACAGCTGTAGCATGCGGTCTTCCCTCGCTAATGTCTATGGGTATATGTATGCAGGTAAATCTCTCTTTTGACCTTTGAAGAAGAAAATAATTTTGGATACTTATGCAAAATATAAATCACTCATTTAGTCACCTTACAATTTGAAAGTACTGATTACCAAACTCTTCTTCTGCAGAGGAACATGCCTTGCTTGCAGAGCAAAGTGAAAAATCTTTTGTTCCTGTTTTTACCCTGACTTCAGAGTATCCAGAGCAAACAAAAGATGATGAAGACCTTCCTTGAATAATATTAATAAATATATGTACTTAATATAGATAGTATATTTTAATACTCTTGTATTTTTCTATTGAGCCAACCTCTTCTGCACAATGTAATGGGAGACTTTCCGATTTTATTTTTCACCTACTGTGCTGGTTTGAGGCTAATTGGAATATTTT
>VWZE01020251.1:0-16059 GCA_013396675.1 Eubucco bourcierii
CCATGTCCTTCCTGTGCTGAGGGTTCCAGAACTGCTTAGATCCCATTGCACCTTCTCCTGGTCGTTTTCTTTAGAACTCTGGGAAAGCACACAGGGGTTTACAGGGACACACCACTTCTGATTAATCCTCTGGTAGGAAGATTTTCTCAAAAAGAGAATGTCACAGCAGAGAAGAATCCCTCTACAATGAGACTAGAAGTAGACAGTTGGATTGTCAGATGAATCAGGTAGAATCGTAGAATGGCTTAGGTTGGAAGTGACCTCAAAGGTCATCTAGTTTCAACCCCCTGCTGTAGGCAGGGATACCTCCCACTAGAACAGGTTGCTCAAGGCCTCATCCAACACCTCCAGACCTTGAACACCTCCAGGGAGGGAACATCCACAACCTCCCTGGGAAACTTGTGCCAGTGTCTCACCGTAGGACCATAGAAGAGGTGGAAGAGCCTTGGTTCAAAAATGGTCATTGAGTCCAAATTTCCCACTACAGACATGAGAATTTTCACCATCAGGGTGCTCACACACTGTCTTATGGGTATCTATCAGCTTTGAGCCTACCCTCCTATAAAATAGAAACGCTTTGGAAAGCTGGAGAACACGCTTCCAGATCAGTATAGAGGTCAGTGAGCCTACAGAAAAAGCAATCCCCAGTTCCCATCCCTCTCCTTCTCTTCCATGAACCACTGTTTGATAGGACAAATGCTCTCCTGGATGTGGGGAACTGTCAGTGCCAGGACTGCATTGTTCCACCTATCCAAACTGCATATGAACCCAGCGTGGTCAGAAGTACCTCAGTGAAGGGGATTTCAAAAAGAAAAAAGGACAATTTTTCAGGCAGAGAGTTCAAGCTTTGTACCTCAATGCCAAACAGGTTTCTGCATCATCTGTGATAGGTAATACTGGAAATCTATTTCTGACTAATCTCTAAATAATTGCTGCCAGAATGCCATCATGGTGCTGATGAGTATTTCTCCAACAGAAGGAAAACAGCGTGTTGATTCTTGAACCACAGAAAGCCATAATTGTCATTTAAAATCTGGCATGTTGTTTAAAATACTAAATTCATTACCTTTCAGAATCTTTATAATTACACATCTAAGATAGCTCTCTGAATACATTTGCAAGTGTAAAGAAACAGACTTCTTTTTTTTAGTTGTTTTTTTTTTTATTCTGGCAAGGGATTAAACTATTGGTTGTTCCATTTTTAAGATCTTCCTGAATCTAAATATCAAAACCCGAGTGAAAAACTAAATTAAAAACCTTACCTGCACAGACTGTCAAGCCCATTCACAGCTATTCACTCCTGTTACAGCTACCCCAGAAGTTATAATTATGAAATTGTAACACTTATTTGGAACATGTCTTTTGCTCACACAATAGCAAATGTTCCTGCTCCTCCTCTCACAATAAAATGACCAGATTGAATTTTTTTTCTTCTTTTTTTTTTTTTTTTAAGAAAGGATAAAAGGTGCTGGGGGAAAAAAAAAAAAAACAAACCCAAAACAAAAAAACCCCTACAGAATATTAAAACTTCTCAGCTTCAGAGATGCCAAACTGTTATCAAGGACTGTGACAGGGTATAAATTTTCAGTGAGACTCAAAGGGGGTGGGGGGGGAAGCAAGCTTTGACACTAACAAGATGATAACAGCCATTGGCTCGTGTTCACAAACTTCCACCTCAAAATTTCAGCAGTGAGATAATTAGGCTTTCACTGACTTGTATGGGGATGGATCTGACTCAGATAAGACTGCACTTTGGCCTGGCTGTTATTATGTCATTATTAGCTGGAAGAGTTTTGACAAAAATAATAACCCCTCAAGAGAGGTTTTCAGGAGCAGAGCCTCTATGCTAGACAAGTAAATCACAGACAAGTCCAGATCCTTGAATTAACTTTGCACTCATGTGATGTCTGAATATAAGCAAAGGTCTTGAAAACTCAGAGCTTTGAAAGCTTGGGAGACTGAAGGATCTACCCAATGCTGATCACAGAATGTTAGCTGTTGGAAGGGACCTCTAGAGATCATCCAGTCCAATCCCCTCTGCCAAGTGCTGAAGCACTCTGCCAGCTGGGGAAGAAAAGGAATCAGACATTGCCACATGTTGTGGCTTCACGTTTTAAAATAGTATTACAAGCATGGAAATCTGAGAGTTCAAAAGCTGATTTCTCACACAGTTTCTTCCAGTTGCAAGCAGGAACCAAGAAGGACTAATGAGAGGCTTGCAGATGTCATTTCCACTTTTCTCGCTGATAGGATTTCTGACTGTATGTAGATAACCTAGTGGTTAAATGCTGCCAGTTAAAAGGAGCTGTGTCCCTCCTATTAGTTCAATTGAGAGACTGGGGCATATTTACATCTTAATTTAAAAAAAAAAAAAAATGTTTTTTTTCAAAAAGCTTTCTCAGTGCAGCAATGCTTTGATGATGCTAATTAGCCATAACATTTCATCTCCTGACTCAGTGCCTCTCAAGCAAGGAAATTCAAGGAACAGAATTGGTTATGTCCTCTTCTATTGTTGCAAGTGCCATGTATCCTGGCACCCACTTGGCCTTCCCAAAGGCTCGAGCATACACATCACTTACCCTGCTCCTCTCCAGGCAGCAGCGGGGAAGCAACAGGCAGGCACTGTCTGTAGCTGCGGTTGGCTGTGTCTGCTCACTTGGTCCTTGTTCCCACTCTGTTGGCTGGCCTCCCTCTTTAGTGCAAGGACAAATTTTTACTTAGATAACATACTCCTCTGTTCTGGAACATTTTGGGTTTTAGTTGGCTATCACCCTAAAGATCAACTAGGCTCATCTTTTGTAATTGCAGGCCTTGCAGTTATGGGCAACCAAGACAGTTTTTGTACCTGGGCTGTCTGGTTTATTATTTATCAATGATATCAGGAATTTATGGGCTTGGTGTCAAGCTTACACAAAAGTTCTAGTTAGAATCATAGAATGGTAAGGTTGGAAGTGACCTCAAGGATCATCTAGTTCCAACCCCCTGCCATAGGCAGGGACACCTCCCACTAGTACAGCTCACTCAAGGCCTCGTCCAACCTGGCCTTCAACACCTCCAGGGAGGGAGCAGCCACAATCTCCCTGGGAAACCTGTTCCAGTGTCTCACCACCCTCACTGGAAAGAACTTCCTCCTGACATCCAGTCCAAATTTTCCCTCTACCAGTTTAAACCCATTGCCCCTTGTCCTGTGATTGCAAGACCTTGTAAATAGTCCCTCCCCAGCCTTCCTGTAGGCCCTCTTCAGATACTGGAAGGCTCCTCTAAGGTCTCCTCAAAGCCTTCTCTTCTCCAGGCTGTAGAGCCCCAATTCTCGTAACCTGTCCTCATAGGAGAGCTGCTCCAGCCCTCTGATCATCCTCGTGGCCCTCCTCTGGACCCGTTATGAGAAGCATGACAAGAATGTGGACAGGTACTCCTAGTATTTGTCTGTAGACATGCATATGTGCTGGGCTGGCTGTTGGCACCTGTCTCAGTCTCCTATGTACTAACAAATGCTGCAACATTTTAGGCACTGACCTACAAAACAGCACATGTGGTTGGAGTCCTTGGCAAAGCCCTCTGAATTCTGAGTCTTTGTTTGCCAGCACAGGAGAGAAATGTACAACTCCTGGGAAAATTGCATCAATGCACACTTGTGAGAAACCTCAGCCTCACTGCTGTTGGTTTTGGAGATACCTGCATTTGGGGCTCAGGTTCAGTCATAACTGACACTTAAACTTGAGAGACAATCTAGTTACATGCTAAGGGACGTTTGAATTGTTCTTGTGTGTTCTTTGTACAACTTGTGCAATCTTGGCAAATAGGAAGAGAAAATACACTTTGCTTAGAAGGAAATTCTTAAAATTCTGGTACATATGATGTTTTATAGAAAGGGAATCGAGATGAAATAGCACTACAGTGACATGCTTGATTGCTGAGGAGAGGAGATGTAATGCTTTTGGACAGCAACTGTCAGGGTTAAGAAAGTTATTTGTTCCATTGGTTTATGGCACAGACTAGTAGTATTTTATTGTCAAACAGAATTAGTTTGATATCAAGAAGAGTGATTGCTTAGGCTCACTGTGTTTCCGATTAAACTTGATGATTTCATGTCTGTTATTGATTTAGGCTTTACATTCAGAGACGTAGCAGGTTTATATTTTACTTAAGGGGATCTGATCACAGTAGATGTAATCTTCAATGGTTTCTGCAAATAAATTAGTAAAGTGGCTCTGCCTCTTACAGGAACTGAAGAAAAGTGAAGGGTGATAGAAAAAACTTACCTTATCTCAACCAAAGCAGAAAGATCTAGAGAAGGTGGTAGAAGATCCTGCCTACCTTTTCCAGTGTGCAAGGGACACGCTGAGTACAGCAAACACAAAAGCAGGAACCACACAGGAGATGCTCTGCCAATGGCACATTGCAGCTTCAGGCTCAGATGATATTTGCCAAAATGGCACCAAAAAATACTGTACATCACCTCCTCTTCTTTGTCCTGAAATTACACCAAGGGAGAGAAGGCCATCTGAGGTGATTTCCAAGATGAGAACAGGGTCAATGAAGCACCAAATGTGGACAACCTCAGTAGAAGGCAAATATGAATAGTGTGTAATATGTGTCACTAAAAATAGCCCTTTCCAAACATCTTAAATCATGAGAATGTGCCATGAGGAACCAACCAAGCAGTGCAAGCTGATGTGGGTCCTACTCTGCTGCAGCTGGGAAATCTGTAGCCAAGAGAAGACAGATGGTTTGTGGCCAGCCAAGGCTCTGCTCCCTTGGGCAGTGGTGCACATCTACAGAGGGAGGAGAGAAAACATTTCATGGAAACCACTGCGAAAAGTAGGCCAAGCTCAAGAGCTCTGCAGTGCTCCCCCAGGGATGGTTGGTGTGGGATGCTATCTCTTGTACCTCCACCGTGAGCAATTGTGGAAGCAGAAACAAGTCCTGCTAGCTTTATTTAGAGCTGTCATATTCAGACCATCATAATTCTGAGCTCTTCTGGCTTCCAAAATACTGTCCTTTGCTAGAGTCCTCCTTGGATACAGATGTCTCAGTAGGTGCTGAACTTCCACTGCACTCTTTAAAAAAAAAATTATGGGCTATTTGGACAGCACTGCATGATGCTACCTTTGCTGTCATGTTCTTTCCACCCTGCTATATGCTTGTACAGTTTTCAACAGGGATCATAATGCACATCTTGAAAGGTCTTTAGACTTACCCAGCACCTGTGTGCACAGGATTTTCACCTGCCTGCTTACATACCCTTGACCTAGCCAGAACTGCTGTGCAACAAACCTAAAACCCTCCCCCTGTGTAGTGTGGGATGGACTGAACTGGGCTCAGCATTGCATTTAAAAGTCTTTGGGTTCCATGAGGTTTCCTGTCTCCAAACCTGTCTATACATTACCTACACAGCTACTAGATGGTAATTCAGGAAACAAATCTCTAATTGTGTTGTGTTCTTTATCCCAGACTGCACTGCACAGAACACCTTCTGTAACTCAACATTTGTTGCACAGTTCAACACCAAGATGTATAGCAGCTGACTCTGGCCAAGGCTCAGGTAAGGATGTTATCCCTTCTGTTCTGGGCTACTCCTAGTTCTGTTCCCTGCAGCGTATTTGGTTCATGAGTAGCACAGCAAAGCACAGCTCTGTCCTTGCTGTGATATCCCCAAGTGTTTACTACCACATTTTTTTTCTGTATTTCGATTACTGCCCTTCACCTTCTGTGTTTTCACTGAAAGGCATGGAGTATAAACCTCTTCCATCCTTACTCCTTCCATCACATACTTAACAAACATTGTTAAGGTTGCCCCTGAGAGCCTGAGGCTTCTCCAAGCTAAACAGTGCCAGCTTTCTCAGCCTCACCTGTCAAATACTGCAAGCATCTTTGCAGTCATTCAGTGGACCTGCTCCAGCATGTCCAGATCTTTCTTTTCGTGGGGCATCCAGAACTGAAAACAGTACTCCAGATGTGGTCTCATCAGTTCTGAGTAGCTTTTCTAGGCTTTGGAAAGACATCTCCTTTGCAGAGAACAAAGAAAAGGGGAGGAAGCACATGCATGCTTTTGAAACTAGCTGAATGTATTTGTTGAGACAGGAGATTTTTGTTTTGGTTTGGGTTGCAGTTTGGGTTGTGCTTTGGTTTGGTTTTTTTCAGTTTGTTTGTGGTTTGGGTTGGTTTTTGGTTTTTTTGTTGTTGTTGTCATTTGGTTGGTTTTGGTTGGGTTTTTTTGTTTGTTTGCTTTTTCACTAATTTGGGTGTTTTCTACTTTGGTTTCTCTGTTCAGTGAACTGGCTCCTATTGAAAGGATCACTAAATTATGACCATGACAGAGCATGTGTTTTCTTATTTAGGTGTATGAACAAGTGCCCTGCTTTGCAGGAAAGAGAACAAAGCTGAAACTGGCAGTTATCTGTTGCTGTGGCTCTGACACGCTTTTCTTGCTCTAATGCTGTGCTGGTTTGAGGCTACTTGGAATATTTTAACAGAGAAAATTACACTATAGTCTGTGAAAGGAAAACAATGGTGATGTCTGCTTCACTCATAGGCTTGCTGAGATGTTTAAGAGAAGCAACAAAAACATAGATAAGTCTCTCTCTGGGGCACAGTGTCTCGGTCTAGCAGGCTCTGGCTCTTTCTCGTCTCTGCTGAGTAATCTCACTAATCAGAGCCAGAAGCTGCTAGACCGAGACACTGTGCCCCAGAGAGAGACTTATCTATGTTTTTGTTGCTTCTCTTAAACATCTCAGCAAGCCTATGAGTGAAGCAGACATCACCATTGTTTTCCTTTCACAGACTATAGTGTAATTTTCTCTATTAAAATATTCCAAGTAGCCTCAAACCAGCACAAATACTTAAACAAAAAACCTGCAAATGTAGCAAAGTTGTGCTGCCTGACTGGTAGGTCAGGGTTATAAATCATTTATGATGCGATGGAGAATGTTACTCAGTAGCACCTGGGAAAACAAACTCTGTTAGCTTTCAGGAAGGTTTAACCTTTTTTCCCCACTTAAAAGATGTTTTGAAGGCTTTTAGATACTGCAAGAGCTGTCAAAATGGCTGTAAGTGCCCAAGAATATTTGAAAATCTTAGTAGATTCTCACTGGGGCCTCATTCTCCACCTGGACTGGAAACAGTTGTTAACGCTACTCAGGAAGACAAGACTGGTACCTGATGTATTTCTCCCTTGAACAGCAGAAGGGTCCATGGCTGCTGCCTCTCTCTGGTCTGTTGCCAGCGTAAGAAGACAACTTCAATTTTATTGTTTGTGAGACTTTTTTTTTTCCCTAACTTTTTTTTTTTCCTCTCGAGTACTATGCCAAACAAATCTCACAGTAAAGACTCAGCATAAAAAAAGTGATGTTAAAAAAGATTAAACCAGGCAGAAATAGATTCAGCAAAAAGCATGTAGTTTTAAGTAATTATGAGATCTGGCACACTTCTAACACACTGCCCCATTTAGGAAAAAAAAAA
Source organism: Eubucco bourcierii (assembly GCA_013396675.1). Lineage (NCBI taxonomy): Eukaryota > Metazoa > Chordata > Aves > Piciformes > Ramphastidae > Eubucco > Eubucco bourcierii. The sequence goes on from VWZE01020251.1 coordinate 7,462, forward strand.
AAAAAAAAAAAGGAAAAAAAATGAAAAAAAAAAGCTGTGAATCCATTCTTCTGTTTTCTCTTTTTACACCATGCAGATAATTGCATGATGGATCATCTAGTGAGTACATGATGCTGTACTGAGAATACAGCAGCTATTCCCAGCTTCTGTATTGGTGTGGCCACCTCTGTGTTTCTGGCCTCTCCTCTTCTTTCCTGGCAGGAAAATAAGGCAAAACTTCTGTAGTGCTAAGTGGTGGTGTAGATTTTCAAGGAAGATGGTACAAATCTTTTCTTTTTCTTTTGTTCTTTTCTGCTCCATGAAAATTGCTAATCTTTTAACTGCAGCAGCATTTAGTATCTATAACCTGCAGAGGCAAGGCATTTAAATACAAGTCACATTAGCACCTTCTCAACATGACCCATCCTTTGGCTTCAGTCTTTGGTATGAGGAGTGCTGTCTGCTAGCACCTAGCTCTAGCACCTAGCTCTGGTGAAAGGGAGACTTCTTGTTATGAGTCCTGTAGCTCTACTGAAAAAACAGTCTGTGAACTTAAGCAGCAGGTGATTAATTTTGAGTCCAAATTAATGACCAAACTGAATGGCTCCAAGTGTTTGTATGAAGTAATTTCAAAATGTTCATGTCTAGAAATTGCAAAAAAATTAAGGTAGATTAGCCTTGTGTACTGCTGTGCCTCTAGGGAAGGACACAGGCAAGTCAAGGGAACTATTTGGCTGACCAGCTCTGTTGAATCGATGCTTCCATCCTTTGTGTTGCTGGTACATACAGAGCTGGCTCAGATCAACAGTATTTCCTCTTCAAATACTTGTCAGCCTCGTGAATTACAGCGACCCAGTGGCTGGAAAAAGTAAGCCACAGTAAAAGCAAAACGAAACAAAACAAAAACCAACACAAAAACACACCAAAAACAAACAGGCAGCACAGTCAAATAACAGCTGAACACACAGCAAAATCCTTCCTTTGATCCTTGTTTGCATTCAGAATCACTGCCAAGTGTCCTTATTTAAGTGAAGCTTAGTTGAAACTGGAAGCCATTGTCTCAGGAATGCCACAATCACCTCTGGGTGTATAACAAACTTGTTAAGAAAAGGGCTGACTGGTTTCTGCTTTGCTACCGGTGTTAAAAATCCTCACCATCACAAGGCTTCTGTGTTTACAGCTTTGTCCCTCCTCCCCTGGTGCCACTGTCCAGTTCCTGCACACCCATACCTGGTGCAGGCAAGTCCTCCTAAGGACACCCACCACTGAGTCCAAGAGGCAGAGCAGTTGCATGGTTCTCTTTGTGGTAGGCACCACCATCTTCCTACCTGACAAATAATCAGGAATTCAAAATGTCTCATTACACTCCTTCTCTGATCAGGGATCCTGCCAACCTTTTTGTTTTCAACACGCTTTCTGCTAGTGGTGTCAGCAGAAAGAAATGGAGCAAGACAAGATGAGCTCTTTCCAAATTAGGGAATGCCCTCAGAAACTTTGGCTTTTTAGAAGCCTTATCTAGAGGAACACAGTTTCTGTGTGGTAACAAATTAAATAGCTTTAACTGTGTCCTCAGCTGCTTCCCTTCCAACCTTACCATTCTGTGATTCTATGATTCTGGCACTGACCCTAAAAGCCTGGAATCATTTCCTAGTCTGTATTTTGGTGCTGCATGATTTAGTGCCTTTTAACTATTTGCTCAGTTAGAATCATAGAATGGTAAGGTTGGAAGGGACCTCAAGGATCATCTGGTTCCAACCCCCTGCCATAGGCAGGGACACCTCCCACTAGTACAGCTCACTCAAGGCCTTGTCCAACCTGGCCTTGAACACCTCTAGGGAGGGAGCAGCCACAACCTCCTTGGGCAACCTGTGCCAGTGCCTCACCACCCTCACTGTAAATAACTTCCTCCAGACACCCAGTCTAAATCTCCCCTCTGCCAGTTTAAACCCATTGCCCCTTGTCCTGGCATTGCAAGACCTTGTCAATAGTCACTCCCCAGCCTTCCTGTAGGCCCCCTTCAGGTACTAGAAGGCTACTAGAAGGTCTCCTCAAAGCCTTCTCTTCTTCAGGCTGCAGAACCCCAACTCTCTCAGTCTGTAGATATGGCTCAAAGCCAGAAAAGGGTTTGAGCAACATCTTTCTGCACTGGGCCAGGCCTAACTGGGAGGCAGCACAGGCACCACAGCCAGTACTTAGGAGCATGTGATAGAGGGGTATTAATTATTGTGAGATGGTACTTTTCAAAATTAATATAATTTATTAATTTTGAAATTCAGGACTCTTGCTCCCACTAATTATTTTAATAATAATATCAGGTTCTTCACAAGGGTCGTGAAAAGCATTACATAAAGGAGTGACTGGATCTAGAGCAAATTACTAGCAATAATGCAACATTAAACTCAACTGAACTGAAAGAGAAGGTTCTTGCAGTCAATATGCTGCTTGTCCACTAGATGGGTGAGGGAGCTCCCTTCTGCTTTAAGGCAGAGGTCTAGGATTCAGTTAGATTCAATTCCACAGTCTTGCTAAGTAGGCTTTTGAGTATTTACTCACAAACATTAATGTCCCAAATCCCCGGGACTAACTACAGCTTCAGACAGTACCCAAACACTTGCAGGGAATTCTGTCAGTGTCTTGGCAGCCACTGAGGCTTCTGATTCTTCCCAGGTTCTATCAAGGAAGTAGATGATCTCTATACAGGCTGGAGAGGTGGGCGCAGACCAACCTCATGAGATTCAAGAAGGCCAAGTGTAAGGTCCTGCACCTGGGTAGGCACAATCCCAAGCACAAATCCAGGCTGGGTGGTGAATGGCTGAGAGCAGCCCTGAGGAAAAGCACCTGGGGGTCTGGGTTCATGGTGGGTCAGTTACACAACTGAATGGCAAATCCCAGAATGAACCTCAGCAAGGTTAAGGACCATTGTGTGTCAGCAAGGTAAGGGCAATTGTGTGTCTTCCTTTGAGTCCTGGCCCCACAGGCGATAGTTTGCTGTCTCCTTTCTTCTTAGGTGCAGTCCTACACACAACTGTCTCCTGAGCCAGGGTCACCAAGGTGTGTGACAGTTCTGAGGCTGGCTGATACTGCTGCTGTGGGCACTTACAACAAGATGGTATTTGGGCAGTCTCTGATTTCTCCTAGCCCCTGCTGAGCCCCTTCCCTTCTACTGCTAGGCTGTGAGCCAGGGAGGCAGCAACACCGCTGTGTTCCTGTCTGCGTAGACCCCTTCTGTTCTGTAGACAGACTGCTGGAAGGTGGGGGACGGGAGCAACAACCACGTGTCTTTTCTGTGAAAAAACAACCAACCCAAACAAACAGCTGGAAACAGCCTTTTGTGTCCACAGTAGAGCAGGTAGGGATCCTATCTGTCCCCTGGTACTCAATAACTGTTGTCAATGCAATTAACATCCTCTGGCTTTGGATAAAGTTCTTAATTTCGTTTTTTGTATCCTGCTGAGCAGCAATTGCTTTAGACCTTGCTAAAGTACTCCAGATAAAGAAGTTATCATGACCTGTCCTTGTAAATCAGACTTTTGGAAGTGAACAAGTGTGAGATCCCTTTTTGATAAGGGATCTCACAACATTTTCATTTAAATTGGCCAATTGAGTGCTCTCAGCTGGATATTAGTAATGATCCCCTGTGCATGCATGTATGTAGCACAGTACAGGTGATGTACGTAGGTGTTATTTGCTGTACCTGGGACTGGACGAGATACTTGTACCCAATGTATAAACCAAGGGGAAACATTAACAGAGGTTTAACTGATTAGGCAAAGAGTTCTTTTCTGTAGTTATAGTTCCTTGACTTCATTTGCCTGCCTGTGTGGGTTTGGCTCTGACCATTCACTGGATACCAAAATTGAATTAAATAGTGAAAATAAACCGCTCTCTTAATCTATCTATTGGCAATAAAATGAAGTACCTTGTCAAAATTAATTTTCCCTGGAAGGAGGAATATTTTACTTCAAGTGAAAGGTTGATTTATAGCCTGCAGTACAGTAAGTGGCATCTGTTTATGCATTACCATTTTTTGAATATTTTCATAAGTTGCTAACTCATAATGAACAAGAATGCCACCTTGTGCTTTTTCAGGGAGCTTGAGCTTTTGGTATGGGTTTTCTGTGTTTCTGGTTGTTTGTTCTTTCTAAACAAGATGCTATTAACATGTGCTTCTCTTTTCTAAGCACCTCTGGTGATGGGTGGTGTTACCTGTGATGAGAATCACTGCAAAGATTACAGACCAGATCTAGACCAGATAGTTCAGTTTTGGACATCCCAATATGAGAGAGATGTGGAGGTGCTGGAGTGGGTCCAGAGGAAGGACAATGAAGCTGGTAAAGAGCCCAGAGAATAAATCTTACAAGGAGTGACTGAGGGAGCTGGGGATGGTTAGTTTGAAAAAGAGGAGGCTGAAGGGAGACCTCGTTGCTGTCTACAACTACCTGATGGGACATTGTGGAGAGGCTACTGGTCTCTTCTCCCAGGTAGTTGGAGACAGAACAAGGGGGAATGGCCTCAAGCTGAGGCTGGGTAGGTTTAGATTGGATATTAGGAAAAAGATTTTCATGGAGAGAGTGGTCAGGGACTGGAATGAGCTGCCCAGGGAGGTGGTGGTGTCAGGTGTCACCAACCCTGGATGTTTAAGGGTGGTTTGGATGTGGTGCTTAGGGATATGTTTTAAGGTGAATCTCATTGAGTAGGGTTATAGTTTGGACTTGGTGATCCTGAGGATCTTTTCCAGCCTGGATGTTTCTGTGATTCTGTAACAATGCCACTATTTTCTCACACAGAAAAACCTACCTGTTCAAAAGCTGAAGTCTTTAGGTTCAGTGGTCAGGCACTGGAATGAGTTGCCTAAGGAGATGGTCGAGTCACCCACGCTGGATGTGTGCGAGGGTCATTGGGATGTGGTGCTTAGGGATATGGTTTGAGGTGAATCTTGTAGAGTAGGGTTCTAGGTTGGACTTGGTGTTGCTGAGGGGCTTTTCCAACCTGGACCTTTCTGTGATTCTGTGACCATGAACTTCAGCTCTAGAACGAACTTCAGACCCTATGTGGAGCCTGACATAAATGCAGGTGCCCTGACTGTACTTCATCTGGTACCTTGCTCTGCATTGGGTACAAAGTGTACGGATCCCTTCTCAAGAAGAATTGGCATGTGTTTTAATGGACTTCCCCTCCCCCCTATTCTAAGCTATATGTGTCTAAAAAAGCAAAACCTAAACCCACAGAAAAATCCATCCTACAAAGTGCTAGATTCAGTTGGTGGATGAGCCATAGACATTTCATTTAAACATAAGGAGGAATTTTTTCACTGTGAGAGTGACAGAACACTGGAACAAGCTGTCCAGGAGGGTTGTGGAGTCTTCCTCTTTGGAGATATTCAAGAACGGTCTGGATGCATTCCAGTGTGATCTGATCTAGGTGATCCTGCTCTGGCAGGGCAGTTGGACTGGATGAGCTTTCGAGGTCTCTTCCAGCCCCTGACATTCTGTGGTTCTGTGAAGGGAGTCCATACTTGAAAACACAGACTGTAAACTCCACTGGCACATGTACTCAGCAAGAGAGCTTTTGAATACTGTTTTGTGCCTTTATGTACTGGTGTGATCCCTTTGCCACTAGCCAGGGTCAGACTTTGACCAGTACAGCTGCTGTGGGCTTTGGTTTGTCTAGAAGCAGTGCCCAGAATACCAGGAAACATTTAAAGTGTTCATGACTCTAACAGAACCAAGATAATATCCTGCTCACAGCACGCTGTGCCTCCTGGCTGTGTGTGATTTGAGCACAGGAAAGAGCTAATGGATACAATTTTGGTGTCACTGTGTTGTACAATGGCATCATTCTCAGTAATGAATGCATAAATCATATAGTGTAGGTAGAGCTAGCTGAAAACAAATGCTTTGTAATACAGATTTCAGTGAGAGCAGAATTTTTTGTTCACAGGGCTGATGATTTTTCATTTTTAAATCCTACAGATGAAAAAAATAATATAATCTCATAGATAATACTAAGACACAGGAGAGTATTGTGCTCTGCCTACCACACTTTCATACAGGAGGATTAAAAATATCCATTGCTTATTTTCACTAAATCTTGAGCTCCTTACTTGGTTTTTATATCATCAGATATAAAATCATCATTGATTTTTAAAATAGACTAACCCAAGATTATCAGGGATGATGTAAGTTTTCATCTGCATTGCTTTGTAAATCCTTATGCTCATACATATGTTTTTGGAAGCAAGTAATGCTATGATCTGCTTTAAGAATCTCAAAGCAGGTCTCAAAGCGTCATCCACTTTGCTTCAATTTCTTAACTAAACTGCCTCTTCCCAAAATCCAGACCAGTTTCATTCCCTCAGTAACTAAACTTTCACAGACTCTGGCCACATGGCTCACTAGAACAGGGGAAAATAAAATAAATTTTTAAATTATGGTGTAAGGACTCTACTGGGAGGTATTGCAGAATGAGCAGCTCACTTTGCACTCTGGACCCATTTTCACCATAGCAAATCTCTTCTGCTTCATGACCGCTCCAAAATGCTATGTGTCACCAGTTCTTGAAGCTCAAAACCACATCACCTGCTCTGTTTGGTACCAGTTAGAGATGGTTCTGATTGGAAGCAGCAGGGTTCAGTTTTGTGCAATCCATCCAAGCTCCCAGGCTCCAGGCCTGACCGCTAATTGTCTGTCTCTGCTCCTGACTCAGTCCAGCTCCTAACAAGACCAGTGGGACTTTCAGCAGAGACAGCCTTCAGGATTTGGCCTATGTAATTTGTGACAAATACTACTGTGTGGGCTTCTTGCCTGCCAAATCCTGAGGGCTCACACTTTAGGAAGGAGAAAAAAAAATAATTATTTGCTGGGCTATTTTTTTTTCCCCCAAATAAGAAAGCAGCTAATTATTTTTTGTTAGACAACACACACACCATGGTAGCTAAATTCTACACTTATGGCTGTGGTGTTATGTGTGTGCATGTGTGTCTGTGTGCAAAATATAACCATAAAGCCCATTTTTCTGTAAAAGCTCACAGCCCAATTCAGTTACACTGAATAGAGCCCTGTGGTGTGACCAGACCCACTGGTGTCACGTTAGCAAAATGCTGCTAAGGGAGAGGATGTCGTAGTAATAGCTAAACAGGGACCAAACAGGCCTGCCAGTACAGACACCAGAAAAAGTGCAATTTACCAAAAAACCCAAAGTTTCTTAGTTTACTGTTGAGAATACTAAGTTGTGACCAACTGGAATTTGTGCCCAAAGCACATTGAAGTTGAGGTTCTCTGAGGCACTTCCTAAATCACAGTTTTCAATCCATTAATCCAATTGACTTCATATAAAACACATTTCAATACATTAGAAATTACAATGGTAACCATTAAATCACTCAGGTGAGGTTCAATTGCTCCCATTAGTGCAAAGGCAACCCATACCTTTGCAGTGTGTTTGTACAGTCAGGGCTCGGCTGAAACCAGCAGAAGGGGCACAGAGACACCTCCTGAGTGCTGCTGTCCAGTACTCTGCCATCTGTGGGAGGTCTGATTGCTCAAGAGGTTTCAAGAGACTCTCTCTCTGGTTCTGCCACCCCCTCCAAGACCTTGAGCAAAAGCTAAATGATGAGGCTTAACTTTGACACTAGGAGGATGCTTTTCTACACCTTGAGTACTGTGTCCAGTTCTGGGCCCCTCAATTGAAGAAGGACATTGAGGTGCTTGAACATGTCCAGAGAAGGGCAGCAAGGCTGGTGAGAGACCTCGAGCACAAGCCCTATGAAGAGAGGCTGAGGGAGCTGGGATTGTTTAGTTTGGAGAAGAGGAGGCTCAGGGGAGACCTTCTTGCTGTCTACAACTACCTGAAGGGTGGTTGTAGCCAGGAGGAGGTTGCCTTCTTCTCTCAGGCAACCAGCACCAGAACAAGAGGACACAGTCTCAAGCTGTGCCAGGGGAGGTTTAGGTTGGAGGTGAGGAGAAAGTTCTTGACTGAGAGAGTCACTGGCTACTGGAATGGGCTGCCCAGGGAGGTGGTGGAGTCACCATCCCTGGAGGTGTTCAAGGCGGGGTTGGACGTGGCACTTGGTGCCATGGTCTAGTCTTGAGGTCTGTGGTAATGGGTTGGACTTGATGATCTTTGAGGTCTCTTCCAACCTTGGTGATACTGTGATACTTAATAATTTTGAGACTCCTTGAATCAAAGACCTGACTATGATATTTCCCACTGGAGAGTTAAAGAGACAGGATGGTTTGCTACCTTCTCTTTTAAATCCAAGCATACTTCTCAACCGTCCTTTGCAAGACAATGGTCATTTGAGATATTGTAGTGGTTTAGAGCTAAGGCTCTAGCCAAATCCCAAATTATAAACAAGAAATAGGAACTTTCTGGACATTTTTTAATAGAGACTAAATAAAATAGAGAATTGGTTACAGAAGAAATACAATAGGTAAGTCTATATAATTTCATTCATTTGCTGGACTAGTATCTAACTTGTTGCACAAACTGTTCTTCACTCTGCTGCTTCTTGCCTCCTCTTCTTCCCACATGTTGGCTGATCTTGCATGGCTACACTTGGCTGAGTAGATAACACTGGGGCCTGGTTTTCTTTCTGGGGCTGTTAACCCCTTCTGGGTT
>VWZE01020251.1:16098-30425 GCA_013396675.1 Eubucco bourcierii
TGTGGGGGGGGGGGGGGGGGGGGGTGTGTGTGTTTCTTTGTATCATTGCTAAATATATCTAGTTGTATTTTTGTACACATGCATTGGTTTATATGCTTTTAGGTTTTTAGTTTTGCTGTAAATATAGCTTTATCTTGCTTCCAAACCTGCCGAGCTAGTCTAGTCATTTTATTTTGGGAGGTAATTTTAACCCTACTACAGATGTTCAAGACCAGGTTGGATGAGGCCTTGAGTGACCTGTAGCAGTGGGAGGTGTCCCTGCCTGTGGCAGGGGGTTGGAACTAGATGATCCTTAAGATGCCTTCCAACCTTACCATTCTATTATTCCATGATTCTATGTTCTTTACATCTGGTTCTGGGAAAGGATCAGACACTGAGTAGGACAGGGCTGGAGCAGCACTTTCAGGGAAGGCTGTGTGAAATCCTTGGACTATACACTCAGTAATTTGTGTTACTTTGAGCAAAGAGGCACAGGAGCAACTCATATGCTGGTGATTCTGCCAATTTGTTGCTCATGCTGCAGGGACACATCACCCCCAACCCAACCAGCAGATCACCCTGACCAGTATAAATGCAAAATAGTTTAGCCAGGTTTGAAAAAAAAAAAAAATCACACGAACATGATGTTTATTTCTCCAGCAGAATCTGTTTGTCACAGTCTTGCAGTTGCATCCTTTCTGAAGAGTGAAGTTTTTATTGCAGACATCTGCCTATAGAAAAGTCCTTTTTTTTTAAGGGCACATTTAAAGATGAAAACTGAGGCTTGAATAACTTAATCAGCATACAAATTACACAGATGTAAAAGTTCTCTTTCATTGTCTTAACTTACAGTTTATTTTGTACAGAATTCATTATGTTATACATCTAAGACTTATTATACTGTATAAATATCTTGGGTGTGATGTATATACATATTCAGTGGTATAGATTCAGCAGTTATTGTATGCATTTCACAATACACTATAGTGTATTTCAATGTAGTGCACATGATTTATATTTCAGAACAGAGCACATCCGCTATGAAAAATTGGTGTTTCCTTCATAGGGTACTCCACCTTGAAATACAGGCTTTCCATTCTGCAGTGGACCTCTTCTACTCTGTCATATGGCTGTAAGATTGATGAATTAAGAAACAGCAACTCAAAACATTCATCTATGTGGTTCTACCTCAAGAGGAGAGCAGGGCACTGACTTCCCAAGTTCTTAGTTAAATGAGAAGGAAGGCATAGACCAGCCACGTGGAGCCAGGCTGCGTGTGATGGCTAAACGAAAGAAACTGTTCCACACAGATGAGAACCACAAGCTCTTGCTCCTCCATTCTCTGTACACCGGTGTTCAGCTGCCATAAATCACTCAGCTCTGAATACAAGAGCTGAGGGTCTGGCATCAGTTTTATTTTTGAAGTTCACAAACTCCCCACGGTCCATTAATCCTTTCTTTGCTTGCAGAATTTTTCCCAGATGTCTCCTACCATATGTATCAATACTATAGACTGCCTCTCCTGGATGGCAGGCAAAGGCACTCACTCACAACCTCCCCTCCACACATACTGTAAGTAAGATCTGCCGTTTGCTCAGTACTAAATTACAGGTATTGCTTTTCTGGGCACCTACTGAAGCACAATTCTACCGTTCTCTTTTCAGACAGACATTCATACATCCATCTTGTGCCTTTCGATCATTTGGCTGCCTGTGCTTTGTACTCTCAAAAGCAGACAGCCTCCTATCAATGTATAAAAGCTACTCATTTTACAACAAAGTGGAATATGACCAACTCCATGAGTAAAACACTTCATATTAAAGCAGTCATTGCAAAGACTGAGGTGGGTCCAGAAAATTGTAGGGTTTAAAAACATAATTTCAAATTAAATTTATTTACATGTGAAGTTTTTGTTGTAATTTTAAACCTAAAATCTGTTATACTTAATTTTAAAAGTAAGTATCAACTCTGACTGTATTTTGAAGCAAATGCATCAATATGAAGTATTTTTATTTCAGTTTTATGAGAGGCAGCATAAATCCAGAATAACTCCCTTTATTATCCCCTTTAATTGAGAATAGAATTCTTTCTTGCCACTTTTTTTTTTTTTTTTTTTTTTTTTTTTTTTGTATTGCCACTTTTCCATGTCAGAACTGTCATGCAGGAATATGCGATGTAAAAGAAAAAGAAAGGCTCTGTGAATCTGCAGCTGTAGATCTTGTTTCTCCCATTGCCAGCCTTGGGGAGGGGTCTCTTTTGGACAGCTGTATCCAATTTCAATGCCCACCAGTAGAGACTGTGTACTCCTTTCTAAAGGGCTGCATTTGGAATTTAACGTTGACATAGTGTGATGCCTATGACAATCAGTAGCACCCTCACTCTTTCAGGCCATAGCCCTTGCAGGGGAATTTGCTGAGCAAGTAGACAAAGCTGTTGCCTTCCATTACCTTTACTGAGTGAGAAGAGCAGCCAAGCACACCTGTAAGTTCCTTGGCACTAGGTGCGCACTGACTGGGGATGGAGTTCGGCATTTGCTGGTATCCTCAGCAGAACTGGGCCCACTATAAAGATGCCAGTCACAGAGTCCAGTACACTGCCGTGAGATCATAGTTTCACTGGTAAACCAGTGGATAAGCACTCAGGAAAGCAGCTGTGCCGTTTGCTCTTTGCAACCAGCAGCAGCAGGTTGTTTCCTCTGATTTCAAGATGGAATTTGTGACTGATTTACACCCATTTGCGCAAACAACCTTCTTGCTTTGCAGTTGGACCAAATGCAAAATAACGTGTTGGGTCCTGATGTTAAATTCTAAAAAGGCAATTTCATGTTGTTTGTAATAAGGATCATAGTAGGAATTAACATTTCCTTACTAGGTCTGAATCATTTAAGGAGAGAACATTTGTTAAACAACCCAAGATTTCATTTGACGCACAAGCACTGCATCCCTTATAAAATAGAAGCATCTCTGTGCTCTATTATTTCCTCTACTTAAAATTAGATTATAACAGATGCCATCCCCTCTCTATGCAGTTCAGTGCCAGCAAACCTAAGTCTCTAATCACTTATATAAGCCTGGTGTTCTCACTTTCTAATCCCACCATTAAAATTCTTGTATTTTGCAGCAGTTATATTAAACGTGTTCCCAGCTGTGGATTAGGATCCAAATGCAGGCTTTCCTGTAGGGAAGGTTGTCTGGTCTGTTCTAACACCAGAACTGATTTAACTCCTATCCTGATCTACCTAAAAGTAGGGAACTGCTGTACCTAAGGCAGTCGTTCTTGTGATGGATCCTGTGCAGCAAACACGAGATCCAAATGTCATGTGCTTTATTGTTTTTGTTAAAGATTATATAGGTTCAGTTTTTCTCCTAGCTGTAATTTTTGACTTTATTTCAGTCATCCTTCAGTTACAGGGGGGAAAAAAAAAAAAAAAAATTAAAGATGAAGTGCAGCTTTGAATCTCCAGCGTGTTTTCCTCATTAAACTTGGAGATAGCCACTTTACAAAGTATTCAGTGTGTCTTTTCTCTCCTTCTTCCCTTTTTAATGAAACATGGAGCAAGGTTTTTCTCTGTGATAAGAGCCTTATGGTCAGAGATGTTTTGGGCATTAACCATAGAGCAAGGACTTCTTTGTCCTGCTAAAGTCTGCCATTGATGTACTAATTAAAAGAGAGTGCCAGCGGCTCCAAGCTTTTGCTTATTTGCTAGGACATGTCCTTCCTATTCTGTGTGTTCTGATCCCACCTTTCACTTTCTCCTTCTGGTAAGGTGTACTGTCACCTGAGCTGCTGTTTCAGCAAAGTGTTTCCTTTGCAGTATGTGCTGTTTGGTTGCAGGTTACTTTCTGACATTAGCAATGACAAAAGTAAACCCAGGGCTACTGCTTGTTTTGTTTTGTTTTTTTATTTTCCAGGGTTTATTATTGTATTTACAGTTCCCTGTAAGAAGATACAACCCTTTCCCGGTAAGAGTTCTAATACCTCTCTATGTTTCAAATACTAACGACCCATATACCCATATGGAAAGGAAAAGATAATCAGTGATGAAGGAGGTACCTCCAGGGGCTGATGCAGATGAATAGAAAACTTAAATCATTATAAATATTACTGTACTACACTTTGGTACAACCGAAACAAAACAAAAGCCTTCAAAGAAAATCTTTAATGTTCCCTAAGTCAAATAAAATTTGTAAACAATAGGAAAAGAAATTAACCACATGGGGGTTTTTATGTCTGTAAAAAATAATAAGACTACTTGGCTGCATTGCACATAGGCAATAAAATCCGACTCGTTCAGCTCCCTTTTAATGTAAGCCTCGTTTCAGGCTGTAAGCAAGAAATGTCCACTGTGCTTTACAAAGGACGACGACTAGAAAAATCAATGCAAACAAATATCCCTTTCTTTTCTGATTTGCCATTTACCATGAGAGATGACAAACAAATGAAGTCTCCTCTGAGTCTGAGCGTAGTTGTATTAGCATTTTGCTAGTACCAGGCAGTATACAAAAACAGCCATTGTGTGTGACACCTCCAACACCTACAAGTAGCTGGTTTAGGGGCACATCCTGGTTTGGGGTGAAACAGGTTTAACTCAGCCAGCCTCTTGTACCTGCTCAGTGATACCAGGTTATCATCTCAGTATCTCCAAGGTTGGACTGTCTTGTTCCTATTGCTGACTGGACTGACTGCTCCACCATCCATAAACAGAAGGCATAAAGGTGATTACAAACATAAGAAAGTAGTTTTATATATTGTCTTGCAGTCTTTCCATATAGTCCCTAAGTTCCTTGGAATCACCAAGATTCATATCTTGGCATACCCATTTAATATTGTCATCACTGTCAAATAGAATTGAGTTGGTGTAGGGGCCTCCGTCCTCTGGTAGTATTGTTGTATATGAAGTGAACTTTACTCGCTTCTGCTTTGGCCCAGAAGGATTTATAGGTTCACTTTTAACTTCTTTTTCACAAAGATACTCAGAAGATCTGAGGATATGATTATGAAGAGTCTTCTGAGAGCTCCCATTAAGAAGAAAATTGCTTTCTTCGAACTGCATTCCTCTGTCAATCATTGTAGTGCACTCCTCTGATGGGAGCGACATGTCGACTGGGTTTTCCAGCAGTTCAACCTCATTTCCAAGCCAGACCCAGTCATGGGAGTGGGGGATGTTGCCTTGCTCGCTCACAGCAAACCTTTTATGCCTGTACTTCCAAGCAAATGCCACACAGTTAATCAAAAAGACCAAGATTGCTAAGCAGAAAACACAGAGCAGGGCATACATGCCGATCTCCAAATCCGTCAATCCTCTTGAAGTCAATGTGAGATCGCTGGGATTGTTTTCTCCTGGTATTTCTACTTGTGTAGGGAAACCTGTGAAGGCAGTTGGGTTGCTTTGGAGCTGGCCATCCTCCAGGGACTCCTGATCAACGGGAGAGATGAAAGTTGTGCTTTTGTTTGCATTGTCCTCGTGACTGGACATGTCCTCGTGGTTTTTGGACCATTCTTGTGCTGTCCTCTCTTGTTCTGCAGGTTTCTCTATGGAATTGATTGCATGGCTTTTAAAATCTCTATCCACATCATCAATGTCATTAGTGCTTCCTTTTTGGTCAGAATCTTTCTGACCAAACTTTACTTTGACATTTCCTTTCCCAACAGCCAGAATGCTCTTCCGCTTAGTCTTCTGACATGGCTCACTGATGACCATTTCAATTTTAATCAGAGGTCCTTGTCCATCCCCTTCCGCCACTACCACAGGCCACCCGGACTGAAGGTTTTGGTGTGCAGACACTACCATCTCATCCAGTGAAGTGATGGTGATTGAGAAGTCCTTGGAGTCGTAGATATCTAATGGTGTCACTGACCCATCGCTGAACAGAATCCAAGCACTGACTATGGCTTCCTGGGAGGAGAGAGGATGGGAGAAAAAAAAAGAAATTGAAAGGATCTACGAAAGGTAAGAAAGCGCAAATCAGACACTCGGTGTCAGTCCGACACTGGCAAAATAACTACACAGTTTGACTTCAGTTTATTTCAGTTTTTTAAAACAAGCAAACCAAAATGTCTGCTCTGCTTCTTCTCCTTTTCCTCTTGCAGATCTGTGCTTTCTAGACCTCTCAGGCACTTATCTTGAGGAACTGTCTAAGGCACAATCACCTAAATTTAATAAAAGGTGCTGACAAATAAAATAGACAGTTCTTGTTTTCAGTCTGAACTGAGAAGCTTCATTTGAATGTCAGGGGCTCATGCTGAACATAATCATATTTCCAAAGTCCAGGTTATTTCATTTTATTAAGGAGCTCTGCAGGGTATTTCTGTAACACTGTGGTTCCAGCACCATACTTAACACAACCTGTGGAGCGGTAAGCATTGGAAGAGTGACCCCTTCAGCCCACTGAAACAATCTAGGTTAAGAACACCTCTTAATGCAGTATTCTAAATTTTCTGTCATGCTTTCAAATAGACAAGATTATGTGAAATATACAAAAGTGATTGTAGTCTTTTCTAGGAACTGTGGAAGCACTCAAACCCCTGCCATTTTTTAAGGGCATTTTGACCAAAACAATTTGCCTTTTTGGTGCAAATTGCTAGTGCTGAAAGGATAGTTACGCTTTCTCTAGGGCTAGTCTTAGTTCTATAATAAATACAAATAAAAAGATAGACGGAATTTATTCCGTGATCTTGTGCAAAGCTATTTAACGCCTCAGATCATCTAGTCCAAACCCCTGCAGTGAGCAGGGACATCCTCCATTAAATCAGGTTGCCCAGAACTCTGTCAAACCTCACCTTGAATGTGTCCAAGGGTGGGGCCTCAACTACATCCCTGGGCAACCTGGACCAGTGTACCACTACCCTCAGTGTTCTACTTCCTCCTAACATCCAACCTAAATCTGCTCTTCTCTAATTTCAAATCATTGCCCCTTATGCTATCACCACAGACCTTTGTGAATAGTCCCTTTCCAGCCTTCCCATAGGCCCCTTTCAAGAACAGGAAGGCTGCTGTCAGGTCTCCCCAGAGTCTTCTCCAGACTGAACAACCCCCAGCTCCCTCACCCTGCCCTCATAGCAGACATGCTCTAGCCCCCTGATCGTTTTCATGGCCTCCTCTGGACCTGCTCAATCAGGTCCATAATCCTCGTTTAGAGGGCACCAGAACTGGACGCAATACTCCAGGAGTGGTCTTACTGTGTGAAGCTCCTGTTTTGCACAAAGTCATGCATTGTACCTCCTGTCTAAAATTTAAGGCAAGGAACTCCTCTCTAGCTTCTGACAAAGCACAGGCAGCAAATGACCTCTGTACCGTAGTGTGGATTTACCTGTTTGGGAGTATGAAGGATATCGTGCGCAGAGGTGGTAGAAATGATGGCTCTCTTATTTCCTTTGCTGATTTGTAAGGAGACAGACAAGCCTGAAACTAGTTGTACCCCTAGATCTGTAATGGTCACACGGTCATCTAGAACTATCACTGTCTTCTCTGCCAAGATGGAATCGGAAAGAGGTGATAGAACCTTGAGAGAGAAAGCAAAAGCCTGTGTTGTAAAGCAAGATTAGACTCTAATTGGCATCACACTTCAGATTAATCTCGGGTTTGTCACATCCATGTATGAACTATAACTGATGTTTCCCCCAAGACATTGCACTCATTTGCTGCTAAATTACTTGATTTACAAAAATAATTTAACAAAGTAACCAATCACTTCAAAATTGCAGCTTCATTTGAACAGTGGAGCATAGATTGAATTCAATGGGTTTGTTGGTTGGTTTGTTTTTTTCTTTTAAAAGAAAAAAAAAAGTAATTTTTGTGTAGCCTATAAAACCTCCTGTGAAAGCAGGATAGCACAAGACATAGTGGAGGGCACCGATTAGCACTGGAACTCAGGGAAGGAGTAAAGAAATACACAAAGCCTGGCTGATAGGAACTTGACCTGATGCCTTTGCAGGGACAGAGCACCTGAATGAAATCAAAGGGAGATTTGCAGAAGGACTTTGAAAATCCCACTGGGTGCCTGTCTGTATTTTCCAATACCAAAATAGTCCTGTCAGTTTGGTCTAAGACCTTGTTTCCGATGTAGAATAGTAGAATGCTTTGGGTTGGAAGGAACCTTTAAAGGTCATCTAGTCCAATACTGTTGCACTGTGCAGGGACATCAGTTCGTGTTGACTGCAAAGGAAATTTAGTGGGACTGGAACATGGCAGATGTTTGCAGTCAGTAAGAGCCCCGATGCTTCAATTCTTTTACTCTGATTAAGAAATATCCATAAGGTTAGGTAAACACATTGTGAACATGAACATTCTGAAGGACTTTTGAAGGTTATCTCTGTGTCCATTTAATGTGTTTAATTTTGTGAACAAAAATGGGCTAATTTTTCAAAGATGTTTAAGCCCATAAAGATGTCTGTACATTTGGAGTAGAATTTCCTACCAGTTAGGTTCACAAGGTCCCACTTAAATTAAAAGAAGCTGGTTCTGTGCACCATGTAACCTGTTTCACCACTCAGAAAGTCCTATCGTGTTGCTAGTCACATTAACATAGAATCACAGAATGGAAAGGTTGGAAGGGACCTCAAGGATCATCTAGTTCCAACCCCCTGCCATAGGCAGGGACACCTCCCACTAGTACAGGTTACTCAAGACCTCGTCCAACCTGGCCTTGGACACCTCCAGGGAAGGAGCAGCCACAACCTCCCTGGGCAACCCGTTCCAGTGCCTCACCACCCTCACTGGATAAATCCCTTTGGAAGTTTCACCTGAAGGTATTTTATGAAAGTGACAAGCAGTAAAAATGAAAAGCCATTCAAACTGCCTTTTGCATTTAACGTTTAAATTCGTGTGTGTGTGCATCCAGGAGTCTCTCTGTGGAAACTGCAGATTCACATTGGGCTGTACCTGGACCGTGGTGATGCCATGCTCACGACCAACCAGAACTCGGCCATCTTGAAGCTTGGCAATCTTGGGTTCTTCTACCTTCATGAAATCAGTCACAAGGTCAGTGATGTCAAACTGCCACTCAGAGCCTAGCATATAGGTCAATTGGCCTCCAAACTCAGAGGATTCCGCTACAAACTGTGTGAGGACTCGCACCATGGCATGCTGATACTGGAGAGTGCAACCTTTTCCTTTTTTCTCATCGTCCTCTTCATCTTCACTGTCACGAGTGGGCCTGTAAATAGAGCCACATTTGTTATCTGCGTTGCCTTGATATTTTCAGTTCAAGTCATGTTGCCATCACCTGCTGCTTTGTGAGAAAAGAGGAGACTGGATGTCCAGTTACTAAGCTTGTATGGCTGCTTTTGTGCTGCAGAATTTAGAACCTACTGGCACTTCAGTTAATGAGTTCTTTGTCTGAGTGGGACCTCCCAGGAACCTAAAAATAGGTCTACCATTGCTGAGATTTCAGAGGAAGTCATGAGACACTTGCTCCCATGTCTCCACTAGCAGTCAAGTCTTGCAGAGGGCAAAGGAAAAAAGCATCAAGTGCTTATGAGAGGGCAGCTCTAGAACAAACCCCTGTAGCAACTCAGCAAAGAGAAGAGAGGACGTTTTTGCATCCTTCCTTTCACCTTTGTCCGTAACATTTGTATCACACAATCACATAATCAACCAGGTTGGAAGAGACCTCCAAGATCATCCAGTCCAACCTATCACCCAGCCCTACCCAATCAACTAGACCACGGCACTAAGTGCCTCATCCAGTGTTGCTTATCTCTTCAAAACTAATGTAACACTTGTGAGATTCCCTGTTCGGTTAATGCCACCCCACATCATCACACATCCCTTAATGAGGTTCATTAAGCCTCTGAGAAATACACCATGATTTCATTTGAAATCTCACACAGTTCAGGCAAGTGGCTGGTATAGTTTTCATGTAATGACTACAGGGACCTTCCAAAAACCCAAATGAAGCACTTAGGTTGCCACTCCAAGTACCTGGGGTGAGATTACACCATGTCAGGCCATTAGGACTACTGCTCACTCCATGTAACACCTACAGCATGAGAGACAGTTTCTATAACCTGTTGACCTCACAACAGCTTAAACCACTTCTGTAAGGTATCAGAGTGCTGTCATGCTTCACAGGTTGTTGTCTGGTTTAAAGCCCAGTTTCCCATAATTTGTTTGTTTTGTTGTTGTTATTGTTGTTGGGGGGGGTGTGTGTGTTGTTGTTGGTTTGGTTTGGCTGGTTTGTTGTTCTTGGGGTTTGTTTGTTTTTTCCTGTTGCTTATTCCTTAGGACAATCACATGGATTCTCTTCTGTCTTTCCAGTCAGGTATTAAGCACTGGGTGGTCGCATTTTTACTCATTATGCCCCCATACTGTGGAATTCATTGCACAGAAATAATTTGCCTTCCTCCTTTACTTATTTATTGAGTTTGAAGCCACTTCTATAACAAGAGTGGGAAACATGGGGTAAGCCTCTTATTTTCCACAGTATTTTAGAAGGTACTTTTGTGTTTACTGTGCTCCTTTATCTTCTCCTTTGAAACACCAGCTATGGAAAGCTATTTTAAAACAGAATTGCTTTTGTTATAAATTGGTTTATGACAAAGTTGGCAAACAGTAAGCTGAAAACCTATCTAAGACAAGCCCTTGTGCTCTTCAAAATGACAGAAAGTCCTGTGTTACAGAATCTAATACACTGGAAATACATTTTCAATGCATCACTTGTTAGCTGACGGCCTGAAGTGAATGGTGTTGGGTACAACCCTTTTGGTTTTATGTGTGTAAAACAAAAGTATCCATCATTAGTCACTGAATGAAAGATCACTGAATAACCACTGAATTGTTAAGAAAAGAACAGGATTCTAAAATGGGATTTACAATGCACACAAATCAGTTGTGCAGACCAGCTGGGTACTGGAGGGAAGCTTTAAATTGTTCTCTCCTTCCCAACAAAAGTGTCAAACTGGACTGTGAGCAGAATCCAGCAAGGCAGCAGAAGAGCAACAAGTCCTAGAAGGGGGAATTTAGGAGCCTTGTGTGGCTCATGAATATTTAGGCTGCCTTTGGATTTATAATGCTAGAAAAGAGCTTTGGCACTCCTTGGAGTGCCCACTTCTAATTTTTTCCCGTGTTCTGACCCTCTTCAACTCATCTAAACTGCAACTCAGCTCTGAATAACCTGGCTTCAGGGTTAGCTCCGAGATTTTGGGATTTGACCCTCTTTTAGTAATACAGGCAAGTGACATTAGTACCTGTGCAGAATTGGAGGAAAATGTGCAGAAGCTTTTCAGGTCAGAAGTACTGATGGGATTTGGGGGGAAAGAGCCACAGAACCAGTTTTCTTATGGGAAAAGAGACATGCAACCAGTGTTCTGTGGCTTGAGGAAAAATGGTCACATGTTTAACATTGGCAATGACTAAAATTTTTTACACAGCTCTGGTTTCTGTTACCTAATTAGATGCTTTACTCTGATTCAATGTGTTACTGCTATTCATATTTAATATTGTGCTTATTTATTTCTAATTTCAGTGTTTAAAACTTTAGGCTGCTGGGCTGGTCAAGAAGAAACACATTCAAAACAACTTTGAGGGAAAGAATTTTTCATCCTCAGTGGCATGCAGCTCATCAATATGAGCTGTGGAAGAATAACCAGAGATAATAAGGACCCTTCACAAGGGCACTGAGGGACCACCCCTGCCCTTATTACCAGGCTCAGGACTGCATGGGCAGCCAGCACAACCAAACATACAAAGGTGATTCAGGTCCAACTCTTTCCTTGTGGTGTCTCTAACAAACAAAGGTAAGGGCTCCAGTTCCTTACAAAAACATTGATCTGTTGCAGGCAAATTCAGCACATCAGAAAAGCTTCCCTAAAGCACAGAAGGGAGAAGGCACTTTCTGAGGTCGGTGCAAAGCAAAAAATGAGGTGTTTGAATTTTCAATACAAGCTTTGTAAGTCTGCTTTACCCACTCGGGTTCCTTCTTTTCTTAAACAAATTTCCACTTCAAAGCCACAAATCCATGATTCAGTAAGTCAGAGCATTTCAGTGTGTTGTCTCCATGGCACAACAAAATGTTTGCAATTGACTGAATTGCACAGTTCCCTTTAGAGTCTTAAACTTCTTGTTACAGTGTTTTCAGTAGGCTTGAAATCCTTCATTAAGCAGTGAGCTCATTTTCCTTTTAAGACATAACCTCATGAATACAAGCTATTACTGCATATTGTGCTTTTTTTTACCCCATGGACATCTCCAAGGTTAGCTCTGGATTGCTCTCAGGATCCTTCTTATTCTGTTTTGTGCTGCTTGGCAAACTTGATTGGAAGATTTTTTTATTATTATTATTATTATTTTTTTCTTTTCTCTAGTGAACCAAGGTTGCCAAAATTACATTTAATTTACATTTCACACAGAGGAAGCCTGTGCCAGAGAGCCAAACAGCAGCCCTGTTACAAGGGTGCCTGCTAGCACTGATCTAATCAGTGATCTGTCAACATTATATTATAGACACTGTCTGTGAGCAGTTTAAGTATGTCTCTTTTAATTTGTACCACTCTCAATCCAGGCATCACATTCTTGGGCCAGATGCTAATTTTCTGTTAAAAAACCTCTAAAGAAATCAGGTTTGATGGGTTTGAATTTGAAATACTGATTGAAAGGAGTCATGTATTTTAAAAAACATTTGCAACACCTCTAATTGGGGGGAAAAAATCTATTTTGGATACAATTTGCACACCACTAGAAGCTGATTTAGTGGAAGCTACAGAAAAAAAGCTGCACATAACTTCACTCACAGCTCAGGAAGAAATGCAATTTGCTGTCTTTACAGATCTTGAAAATACAATCTACCCATTAACAAAAATCTCTGTGGCCTTCTCTCCATAGGACGTTAAAGTCAATTAACTAAAGGAGTGAATTTACAGCGTGTCCTAGCTTTGTGCAGATGTTGTTATTCACAAATGGAATGGTTTGAACCCAGTTTCATTTCTTTTGCCTTAAGGTATGGTTTTATTTCTGAGTGGAGGCACTTACACAGAGCAATTTATTTTGTCCCATGTTTAACTTAGGCTAACTTTCCTGCTTTTGTCTCTAGTACTAGCCAGGACTAAAGTAGAGATGTCACCTAATTAACCACCAGTTCAGTAAACTGTCACTCATAGGCAATGCCACATCTGGCATCACTCTGTTTTAAAACCTTATGCTTCTGTAGCAGATTAAGAGCTAATGCTTGATTTTGGTTCTAAATTATAAGGACGATAGAGGAACTCTCTGGACATTCTTTTGAATATAGAGTGAATGAGCAGGGCATTGGTTGTGAAAGGAAAATAATGTTAAAATCTATAGCATTCATTGGTTTGCTAATTGTTTTTATATTGGTTTTATATACCATTTTCTCACTCTTTGTTCCCTTTGCCTTCTGCCTTCCACCTCCTCCACTGTTCCTCTGTGCACATCTGAATGCTAACCTTGACTGACCAGCTAACAGGTGAGATCTTGGTGGTCTTCTGTCTGGGGGGAGAGAAGAAGGTAGCATTGGCCCCTTCTGGGCTTTCTTTGTCCACAGGGGAGGATTGGATCTCTGCATTATTTCTAAACTGTAAATAATGGTATATAACTGTAAATAGATGTAAGTATATTTTGTATATATACTTGTTAACTTAGCTTGCTGTAAAATACAGTTTTATCTTATTTTCAAACCTTCTGAGCTAGTCTGGTAAATTTTATTGGGGGGGGGGGGATAGTTTTCTCAACCACCACAGCTTCTCCACATTTGGCAGAGACTTAGCAATGGCTTTATCAGCTATTGTGATGCTGGTGAAGGTCCAGTAAACTGTGTGCCTGATACTGAAGCACTGCTGGAATCACACTGTGCGATGTCTGCCTCCCTAGGATCCTCAGCAAAACGATGTGCTACAGCACTTGCAAATATTTGCTTGTTCTGTGAGGCTTTGGCTGGGCAGTTCCTATTAATGCAAGTTGAAGCCACTCGTCCCATGTAAATGTATGTGCGTAGAGCCAGTGTGGAACTTCAGAAAGGTAATGATACTGCAGAAGCATGAGGAGTCAAAATAAATGTTCTTGTTAGACTAGCAGAGCCTGCCTGCACCTCTTCTACACTTCAATATTTGATTTTAATTTAAATATACATTTTTGTTTGCAGAGTTTTATGCAGCCCATTGCAGAAGGGGAGTTTTCGTCAGCCCATGCTAGCTCATGGACCATGCACCATGCATTAGTCATGAGTGGATCTGTGGAGCTGACTTTTGTCTGGAAAGGGAGGATCTCCATAGCCACAGCAGCACAAACCACAGTCCAGCTTTTCCTCAGCATAATAATCAAGGTTTGCCACATATCTCTAGACTAATTGCATTACTTTTCTTACACAGAGGAGACTACTATTTCCCCCCCCCCC
>VWZE01020251.1:30474-117883 GCA_013396675.1 Eubucco bourcierii
TAATTCCTGCTCTTCTGGGAAGTTCCTACTCTTACAGCACTTCATATCAGGTAAAAGCCTACATGATTCAAACTGAACTTGGCATGTGGTGTTTGTAAGATCTTTGTGAAGCCCCTGTCTTTTCATTGCTTAGTGGAAATTGTTTAAGAGGTTAGGTAAGCAACATGTCTGTAATCACATGTATTTTACAATTACAAACATGACAGGGTTTATAGGGAGAAGCAATAAATTTTATTAGACCAACAATTGGGAAAAGCAGATGTGATTTAGGGCATATAAACCCCTTTTCAGGTCTGAAATAGAAGCATCTATATTCAGATGAGCAACAACCATGCTGAGGCAGTAGTTTCACAAGCGTTTCTTTTGTTGACAGCACCAATAAACATATTTAAAAGATTATTGTAAACCCAGTTATATTTTGCCATCTGGCTCAGCCCCTCAGACAACTGAACCAGCACAGCCACACTGAGCACGTGGGAAGGAAAGGGGGGAGGGGGAAGCAAGCCAGAGGAGATGCAGATGAGGTGTCTCTGCACAGTCCCTATAAGAAATGCACTAAAGTTTTACCTTCTGCATATTGATGAATTGCTTTATAGCAATGTTTAGTTCTTGCTGAGAAGACCAAGGGAGTGGTGTGCTGATACCAACTCCAAAGGACAGGAGTAGAGCAGAAAATTGTTCTGTCTGTGGTGAAGTGAGGAATGAAGACATATGGCAATCCTTCCATGACTAAAGCTGAGGACTGTGGTATTGCTTCAGCTGTGGGCCATGTGCAACTGAATCTGAGTTTAAGTCTGCTTAAGTGAGTTGGCAACACCTTTTGAAAGAACCTATGAGTTAGATGCCCTCTTCTTTGCAGGTTAGTTTAAGGATATATCAAAAACCTCATGGTAAGTGCAAATAATGGCTCTTTCTTACTTGAAACTGAAGTTGAAGCAATATGGTGCTGTGGCTACCACACCTGATGGGAAATGCTTGGATGTGGGGTTTTTTAAAGATTGAAGCACTCTCCTCCATCCTCTTCAAATCCATTCTCAGGTATCACACAAGAGAAGCTTCTCACCACCCAGCACTCATGCTGTATCCCTCACACCAGGCAAACACTGTGAAGAATTACCAATATAAGCAAATGGAGCCTTCTGGCTGTGACACTGAATGAGGATTCAGGAAATCAACCTTCAGCTCCTGACTACAGTCCAAATGTCTTGTGTGCTTCAGGCCACCATCTAAAAACTCATCATAGAAGCTCCTCCATGTTTAGGATACTGGTAAAACAGGTAGCTATGATGGAGGTGGAGGTATAAGCAGATGAAAAATTAAAATCAAAAACACCGAAAAGGAGAAACGACTACATCTTGGGTAAAAACCATTCAAATCTAAAGAGAAAGGAAATATGAAAACCTTAAGCACAAAGCAAACGTCAGTGTGAGCACAAGTAATGCTAGTCCTAAACTGGCTGCTGATTTAGAACACTCCCCTCCCACCACCCCTCTAAAGCTAAAAAAGAGCCACATGAATGTTCCATAAAACAAGAGATAATTTATTTCTCACTGAAACCTTTCCCGCTCACAGGGCCACAGGCTGCTGACACACAATGTCATAAACTAGCAGCTGCACTTCTGGGGAGCGTTGCAGTGCCCCTGCTTTCTCCTCCACCCTTCACTGAAAATGTTTGCTGAAGATGTGCCAGCAGTTCAAATGCAATAGGAGCAGTGGCAAACTCACGCCACTTGCCAGCTCACAAGCAGAGCAGCCTCTCAGATCATTATTTCAGCTGGCCTAATAAATCAGAACTAGACACCAGGGGGTAAATTTCCAGTACTGCCTGTAACGGGTTTAAAGTCAGAATGTCCATGACTGTTAGCCACAGTTGCATGTCTAACTCATGGAGCTTGCTGCTGGAAGTTTACTCCTATAATAAACACCAACAGCCTAATCCTGCAGCCACTTACTCAGCAAAATCCCCACTGGTTTTAGGAGGAACTGTGCCTAAGGGAGTGTTACAGCACTGGGTACATCACAGGCAGAAGAAGGTGAGTTAAGTGAAATTTTTAGCAGCTGGCATGTGTCGGTTCCTCACCTAGCACATCTCTTCTGTCACAGCTGGCAGCTTTGCCTTTATCCCCGAAGCAAACACACAAGTTTCTCCTGTGCCAGATCCTCAACCACCTCTTCTGTCATAGCCAGAAAAAAATGTCCACCTAGCCAAGAGGTGAGTCAATCCCCTTCTTTGGAGTTCATTTTCTGAGTATCCTGTAAATTGTGTCCTATTACCCTTAGTTTTATGCCTTCATATAAAGTGTTAGATGATTCTACTCTACTGCTGTCTGTTTGGGCTCTTTAAGGCCCTTCAATAGCTGAGATGTTCTCCTGGGCAAATCAAGTGCTTTAGCTACAACTGCCACAATGTTTAGCGCTAGAGTTACTGCTGCCAGAAGTGCTTTTTCACTGTGTATAAATCTGAGCTGGTGTCATGTCTTGTTCTCCAGTAGACTTTTTCAATTCAGCCTGAAACCCACCAATATAGCAGTGTTCCTGGAAGTTCTTAATCTTGCAAATTGTCCAAGTAATAGTTATAATGGGTATTTTCAGTAGGGAATGATAGAGACAGAGATCAAAATCCCCAACCTCTTCACCCTCCTTTTTTCCTCCTCCACATTTGTCCTGGTAGAACCCATACAGCAGGATACAGTTTTCAATAGCAGTTTAGTATTTTCTTTCCTGATGCAGTAAAGATTCAGCCAGGTCTGCGCATCTGTGCAGAGACTGAATCGTCATCTGCAGTCACAGATTCATAGAATGGTTTAGGTTGGAAGAGGACTTCAAAGACTTAGTCCAACATTCCTGCCAGTGCCCAGTGCCTGACTCCTTGGCCCCATTTTATTTGGTGCTGTAGACAGAAATTTAAGCACTGAGAGTGCTGAACGTCACATGTGCACACAGAGGACGTTACATACCGCATGAGAGAGAATCACAGAATGGTAAGGTTGGAAGGGACCTCAAGGATCATCCAGTTCCAACCTCCTGCCATAGGCAGGGACACCTCCCACTAGTACAGGTTACTCAAGGCCTCATCCAACCTGGCCTTGAACACCTCCAGGGAGGGAGCAGCCACAACCTCCCTGGGAAACCTGTGCCAGTGCCTCACCACCCTCATTGTAAAGAACTTCCTCCTAACATCCAGTCTAAATCTCCCCTCTGCCAGTTTAAACCCATTACCCCTTGTCCTGTCATTGCAAGACCTTGTAAATAATCCCTCCCCAGCCTTCCTGTAGCCCCCTTTAGATACTGGAAGGCTACTCTAAGGTCTCCTGGAAGCCTTCTCTTCTCCAGGCTGAAGAGCCCCAACTCTTGTAGCCTGTCCTCATAGGAGAGCTGCTCCAGCCCTCTGAGCATCTTTGTGGCTTTCCTCTGGACCTGCTTCAACAGTTCAATGTCTTTCCTGTGCTCGGGCTCCAGAACTGTCCTTTTCCTCAGTTTTGCACATCACAGCTTTCCTGAGATTATGTGGAATTGATCAACGCTCCAGGCAAAGCCAGTGACTTTAAACTCTATAGATCAGGATAAACCACAACTAGTGATACCGCTGTTGGATGGTTTAATGAAGGCTAAGACAGACTGTAAAGCAAATTTTTAACAGGAGAGTTAAGATTCTGTGAAACATTCTGAAAATTTGTTGTGTTGTAAAATCAGAGGCCTGAGAACGTATATGGACTGTGCTGGTGCTGTGAGCATACCTTTTATTGGAGGTGACTGGTATCCTCCAGCCTTTGATCTGGCTAAGCTCTGTATCAGAGATCTCTATCTGCAGAGGGAGCCTTGGAACCCAGACAGTCACTTCTAATTGGGTGGTAAAATGCTGATAAGTGAAGTTAACAATGGTATCCACTTTGCTTTTCATTTCCTTGCCATTAACGAAGATGGAGTCACAGCTGTCAGAAACCTTAGGAAAAAAAAAAAAAAGAGAGAGAGAGACAAAAGATTAATTGGGAAATGAATAAAAGTTCCTGAGGAAGAAGGAGGAGTGATATATCAGTCCAAAGACAACACTGATAATGTGAGTCATGCATATTGCATTTTCAGTTTTCTAATTAGTAGCAAACAGTGATAAATGGACCCCAGGGAAACAGTTCTGCTTTCCTCAATGGATACTACTCAAACTACAAAAATAATTTAATGGTGTTATATAACTTATGTGAATCTTTTATACTAGGCAAATTAAACTCTCTATGAATCAAACTCCATGTGCATCAAAGTTTATGTTTACAACTTGCTTAAAGAATCTGGGGAAAATGGGGCCATATGTTAGTAAGAAAAAGACTGACTCAGGCCCATAAACCAGAATCCTTTCCTTTTTCCTCGAGCACTGTACTGCTGAAAGACAAAGATCCCCTTATGGCTCATGAGTAGAACTGCAGCAGAAGCATTAATTTTAGAACTTTTTTGTAATTGTTTTAGCAAAACGTACTCATAGTTGCTTTGTGTCACCAAATGCAATTACTGTACCTTTGGCACAAAATCAAGATCCTGAGCACATATCCCATATATACAAAGGACATGACAGCAATGCATTTTGACATGCTTCCTGGCAAGAATGAACTTCCTCTTCATGAGATGTGGATGTATGTCTGTACTTTTAAATTATATGCACAGACATTCAATATATAACAAGTTTATATGTATGTATATATGTGTGTGTGTGTGTGTATGGGTGTATTTGTATATATATATATACAGGTTTGCATTCTGCTTAGAGGTGAGAGAGATGTAGTATTCAATGGAGTCCATGTGCTGTGGTTTTAGTCTTTTAAAACCACAGCTCATGAGGTGTAGTTGTGTGTCTGACATGGACTTTGCTTTCTGTCAGGACTGTTTTGGTTCATACTGTGGGACTCAGATCTGAAGGGGTGCTGGATAAGGCAGTGATAAACTTCTGATTTACTGCAGTCACTGAGAGAACTCGTGTAGACTTCAGTGGGGAATACTCTGAAACACAGGGTAGCTTTGTATTGTAAACACATCTCAAATATTTTCTAATATTAACAGGAATTAGGGGTTAACTGAGACAAACATCTCAAATATTTTCTAATAATAACAGGAATTAGGGGTTACTGAGACAAGAAAAATTACGGAAAATGCATAGCAGCCTTTTTTACCTCAAAGGCAGTCATAGAATCATAGAATCATAGAATGGTAAGGTTGGAAGGGACCTCAAGGATCATCGAGTTCTAACCCCCTGTCATAGGCAGGGACACCTCCCACAGTCCTCACTTATTTTAAATTTTTTACTTTTTTTAACTTTAAATTTTAAATTTTAAACTTTTAAATTAAGTTTATCCCCTTTTAAATCTCAGAATAACCTATTTTTCCCTTGAGCTCTAACACAGTGGCCATTAGATGGGCAATACCTGAAGACCACTATCCAACTGAACTTCATTATCTTATGGAGCATATTCAAATAACAAAATACTGCCCAAATGGCTCTCATAATGCTTCTAAGATTTATATACAACTTGCCCAGGAGTCAGCTATTTCAGAAGCAAAAGCACACCAGTAACCTTTATGCAGGTCATTCGGTGACAGGTTTTGTAGAATCATAGAATGGTAAGGTTGGAAGGGACCTCAAGGATCATCTAGTTCCAACCCCCTGCCATAGGCAGGGACACCTCCCACTAGTACAGGGCGACTCTCAAGGTAAGCATGGAAGAAGAAACATTTGGGAAATGTTGTGCCAGTAAATCTCCTGGTACATATCCACTGTACATAGACCCTATCAAATGACTGTTTCACTCAGTGGGACCACACAAACCAACTTTTCATACTGTGTCTTGTGTAACACCACTGCACAGCTAAGGTCATTCTCCTGCGTGGCTTATTACTGAGTGATAGCTTTGCTAAACTATTGCCATGTGCCTTGAGATTCGTGCTAGCAATGCTCACTGGATAGTGGCTCACTGGATAGTGAGGAGAGACTGAGGGAGTTGGGGCTGTTCAGTCTGGAGAGAAGGAGGCTCCAAGGTGACCTTATTGTGGCCTTTCAGTATCTTAAGGGGGCTTGCAAGAAAGCTGGGGAGGGACTTTTTAGGATGTCAGGTAGTGACAGGACTAGGGGGAATGGAACAAAGCTAGAAGTGGGGAGACTCAGGCTGGATGTTAGGAAGAAGTTCTTCACCACGAGGGTGGTGAGACCCTGGAATGGGTTGCCCAGGAAGGTAGTCAAAGCCCCATCCCTGGATGTGTTTAAGGTCAGGCTGGATGAGGCTCTAGGCAGCTCGGCCTAGTGTGAGGTGTCCCTGACCATGGCAGGGGATTGGAACTAGATGGTCCTTGCCATCTCTTCCAACCCTGATTGATGCTATGATTCTGTATGCAAAAGCCACATAGAAAATAAAAAAGCTTCATTTCCACGTCTGCCTTTGCCAAGACAGCTTCCTCATCACTGCACTGAGACTACAACCAGTTGCTTTTTTTACAAAAGCAGTAAGCCAGGTTGTGAGGGATGGAGCAAAGAAAGCCAAGTCATGCTTCTGGAAAGAATCCTCCTCCCACAGAAATGCTTAAAGAGTAAAAGAATTAGGGGAAGGGGGAAAAAAATCAGCCTAGCTGTCTGATAAAGAGCTTAAAATGGACTCCAGGCTCAGGAGTACCACAAATGAGATGGAACACACTCAGAATCTTTGTTTCCCCCTCATAATGTGTCACAAGTGTCTCTAGAAAGTTTAAGCACATTAAGTGAGGCCATTAATTGAATGAGCAGTTAAGATTCTAAACCATAAAGCTTACATCTAGGGAGTTTTGTGAGAATTAATACAAGACAGAAATCATTAAGACAACTCAAAGAGGGAGGGATAAACATCAAGACTGGATCAGGGGAATAACTAATACCTGACATGACAGCAGCTAATATTTTAGATTCTCTTTGTGCTCCTTAAAATACTCTTATCTTCTTGTCAGCAGGCAAGAAAGGTGCTAAATTAGGGAACTGAAAGATGGACTTTAATTGTAGCTGTAAAAATATCAGTCTAGGCTTACAAATTTCACAGATTATATGTCTAGACAGAGCCATTCAGCCATTTATATACTGACCAAGTATAAATCTATGTATAAGTGTGCTATAGAAGACAACACAGTGGCCTTGTGTAGAGCTCAAAGCTCACATTTCTCTTCTTCAGTCTATCTTCCAGAGAATAATCCAGCCTCGAAAAGGAAACTGGAAAGAGGCATTGTTGTTGTTTTGGTTCCCTAGCTGGAACTTGGATTTCCTCTACTAGGTTCAGGCAAACCAAAGAGTTTAAAAGAAAATTGTTTGTGCAAATAAAGGTGAAAACTGCAGCAGTCAGCTGGATCCTGTGATGATGTGTGTGAACCTATGACCACTGTTAACAATTCAGGATAGATTAAAGTTTACTTGAGGAAGATTGTTACACACACCAGGCATTTTAATTACTGTTTCATTTGCTTCACCTAACAGCAGTTGTTACTTAGGTTTGTTTCATCTGAAGGAAAGGAGAACCTTGAGCATGAATAGAAAATGCCCAATGCTCCTGCTTCACTTGGCATCTACTATAGACCCAGAAGAAAGAATTAATTTCACAGAAATGAGAGCTGTGATCTGGTGTTAACAGCACTCTGACACTCCTCCAAAGTGAAACAGGAAGGACAAACACAGGTTGACCTTTGGGGTCTCAGTGCTAGCTGTATTCTCTGGCCAATGGCCTTCAGTAAATGTTCCACTTACCTTCTCCCCTTTTAAGCATCCTCTCTGCTTTTCTAGTCACACTGACTGCCAGAAGTGGCTTGTGATGCTACTGGGAGGGGAGCTGGTATGGCCTGCTGCTGAAGTCTGGGGAGCTCATGTCTGCTTACATCAGGAAGCTCTCCAGTTTGCCATGGGGCAAGCTCTGACACAGCAGAGCACTTACATTAGCAGGTGACTTTACATATTGCTTTTGGGCTGCTGCTTCTGAGGGTGTATAGAGGGAAACTGCTGTTAAATCTCTCCTGTGACCTCCACGGTGAGAAGACACACAAGTGAGAAACTTACAATGCCAACATTTACAATCATAGAATGGTAAGATTGGAAGGGACCTCAAGGATCATCTAGTTCCAAACCCCTGCCATAGGCAGGGACACCTCCATCTAGTACAAGTTACTCAAGGCCTCATCCAACCTGGCCTTGAACATCTCCAGGGAGGGAGCAGCCACAACCTCTCTGGAAAACCTGTGCCAGTGCCTCACCACCCTCACTGGAAACAACTTCCTCCTAACATCCAGTCTAAATCTCCCCTCTGCCAGTTTAAACCCATTGCCCCTAGTCCTGTCATTGCAAGACCTTTTAAATAGTCCCTCCCCAGCCTTCCTGTAGGCCCCCTTCAGATAATGGGAGGCTACTATAAGGTCTCCTGGAAGCCTTCTCTTCTCCAGGCTGCAGAGCCCCAACTCACTCAGCCTGTCCTCACAGCAGAGCTGCTGCAGTCCTCTGATCATCCTCGTGGCCCTCCTCTGGACCCGCTCCAACACTTCCATGTCCTTCTTGTGCTGAGGGCTCCAGAACTGCACACAGTACTCCAGAGGGAGTCTGACGAGAGCAGAGTAAAGAAGGGGCAGAATCCCCTCCCTTGCCCTGCTGGCCACGCTTCTCTTGATGCAGCCTAGGACTCGGTTGGCTGTCTGGGCTGCATGTGCACACTGCAGACTCATGTTGAGCTTTTCATCAACCCAGACTCCAAGGTCCTTTTCCTCAGGGCTGCTCTCCAGCCATTCACCACCCAGCCTGTATTTGTGCTTGGGATTGTGCCTACCCAGGTGCAGGACCTTACACTTGGCCTTATTGAATTTCATGAGGTTGGCCTGGGCCCACCTCTCCAGCCTGTCCAGGTCCCTCTGGATGGCATCCCTGCCCTCTAGCAAGTCGACTGTGCCACACAGCTTGGTGTCATCTGCAAACTTGCTGAGGGTGCACTCCATTCCTCTGTCCATGTCACTGACAAAGATGTTAAACAGCACTGGTCCCAGCACTGACGCCTGAGGGACACCACTTGTCACTGGTCTCCAGGTGGACATTGATCACCACTCTCTGTGTGCCACCATCCAGACAATTCCTTATCCAGCAGTGCTCCACTCATCCAGTCCATGTTTTTCCAGTTTGGTGACCAGGATGTCATGTGGGACAGAGTCAAATGCCTTACTCAGGTCCAGGTAGATGACATCAGCTGCCCTTCCCTTGTCCACTGTCGCTGTGACTTCATCATAAAAAGCCACCAAATTTGTCAGGCAAGATCTGCCCTTGGTGAAGCCATTGCTGGTTCCCACCAATCACCTCTGCTTTGTTTTCCATTTGTCTTAGCAGAGCTTTCAGCAGGATCTGCTCCATGATCTTGCCAGGCACAGAGGCAAGATGCACAGAGGCAAGATGCACAGAGTACACCTTGTTTACAGTGCACAGAGTAAGCCTGTCTAAAACAGTCTGTCACCATCTGCTGCCAACTGTCTGAAAAATCAGAAAGTGCTCTTTGAGACAGTTTACAACCCAGAGTCCAGGCTGGCCAGTGATGTGCTCTGGTATGCAGGTCAAGAGAAAGTGAGCTGCAATTAACCTTTCTGTGCTTTGAATCAAGTGGTTGGCTCCAATCCTCACAAGTAACTGTAAAAAAGCACAATTTGCCCAGTACAAACTGTCACAGCCTCCTCATTTTTAGACTAATCCAGAACAAAAGTAGCCAGCAGTCCAAAAAAGTAATTGGGAAACCATTCAATGTTCAGGTCAGCAAAGGTTTATACACTTTAGGTGAACAGGCAAAGTGGAGGGGCTGTGAAATGACAAGAAAACAAGTAATGCTTCCTGTCTGCTTCAGCTTTAGGGTTTGGTTCTAGTGTTTGTACCTTCCCCTTAGCTTGCAGGTCATCCTGTAAGGAGGCTAAAGGAGGGTGATGTAACAGAGACAGTCACATTAACCCCTCTGGAGGTTTTCAGTTAAAGAAGGCCTTGCTGCTGAATGCCTGCTTGGTACAACCATTTTCCTGGGAAGGGATATCAGGTTGGCTTCAAGAGAAGCCTGTCATGGGTATCTGTAGTCAACAGCACCTCAGGGCTTCCCCAGCCCAAGCCTTATCCCCAAGTAAATTATTTATTTATTTTTCTGTTTGATTTGGTATGAAGGAACAGTGACTAAGTGGATGTAAGAGTGGCACCAGGTACACTGTCAAACTATCTTGTGGCACTTTCATCTCCCAGGTTTTTGACATATAATGCCCAAAATGGTGCTGGCATTTTTACAACCTGTTTATAGAAGAGGAAATCAAGGCACAGGCTGTGTGTGTCAGAATTGAGTCTAACACAGCCTTTTTAGCTGAGAGCTAGAGCCATTTGTTTATCCTGTCAGGTCCTTAAAGGGTTTAGATTTGAAGTTCAAATTCACCCCTGAAAAGAGATCCTTTCTGCACTTACTTTCAAAAAACCCTTCACTGGTACCTCAGCAGAATTGGCCTTTGCAAAGGAGGGTTTTGCCTGGTATCAAGATGTGCAGACTTTTCAGTTTTGTAACCATTTTTTTCAACAGCAACCTCCAACCTTAATCTAGCCCCTGCCTGAGACATCACTGCTCCTGATGTCCCTTACCAAGGTCTGGCTGCAGCCAAAGTCCTCTGCAAACAGGCCCGCCCACCACTGCTCTCGGGAGCCAGAGCTCTTTGGAAGAAGAGGTTCCTAGGAATGACAGACCAGCAAATTCCAGACATTTATCAAAGGTCAGAGGAAGAGTGCACGGTGCTGCTCTGCAATCAATGTGTAAGGGATGCAAAGTCTCATTATTGTGGCTGAGGCTATAAAGAGATCAGTTGTAACAAGATTTTAAAGTGAATGAGCCCAGTGCGAATGGTTTGCTCTCATAATAATCTTACAACTGCAATTTTGTGGTATTTCCTGAATGCCACCTTTCCCACCTCTTCTGTAGCATTGTGTCTGGCATTGTCTTGTTAGCCCATTAGGAAGGACTTGCTGAGCTACTTCAAGTCCTTATATTGTGTGTTTTAATTCTGCCTCTTGCATCTTTTTACATGGCCACAGCATGGCTGTGTGCCTGTGGAGTTCTGGTTTGGGTCATTTTGTACTTCATTTTTATATAAAATATGCTGGAGAGTAGCCCTGAGGAAAAGGACCTTGGGGTCTGGGTTGATGAAAACCCAGTGTTTCATCAGTGTGTGCATGCAGCCTGCAGTGTGTGCATGCAGCCCAGACAGCAACCGAGTCCTGGGTTGCATCAAGAGCAGCGTGGCCAGCAGGGCAAGGGAGGGGATTCTGCCCCTTTGCTCTGCTCTCGTCAGACCCCACCTGGAGTACTGTGTGCAGTTCTGGAGCCCTCAGCACAGGAAGGACATGGAAGTGCTGGAGTGGGTCCAGAGGAGGGCCACGAGGATGATCAGAGGGCTGGAGCAGCTCTGCTGTGAGGACAGACTGAGAGANCAGGTTGCCCAGAGAGGTTGTGGCTGCTCCCTCCCTGGAGGTGTTCAAGGCCAGGTTGGACGAGGCCTTGAGTAACCTGTGCTAGTGGGAGGTGTCCCTGCCTATGGCAGGGGATTGGAAGTGGATGACTTCCAACCTTACCATTCTATGATTCTATGATTCTATGATTCTATATTATTACATGTTTGCCTTAGAAGCACAGTTAGGGATCTGGCTTAGTGCTTGGGTAATGGTTAAAGACAAAAAGAGGGATTATTCTTCTCCCTATCCTATTCTTCCTCTTTCAAACAGCTCCTTACCTCTGTGCCTTCCGCACTACCTGCAGCTGAAGTCCCTCTTAAACCAAAAAAGGCTGGAAGGACATGTCTTGTGTCTTGAGACAAATAAACAAAGGGTTTTCCCAAAACCTTTTTGGTTAAGAAATGCTAGTTTCATTTAAATTCAGAGTTATACGTGTTCATAGTCCGTTTGGAAAATGTCAGACTTCTTGTTTTGGCTGTAGCTGTGCGTTATGTTGTGGCATGACACATTAATTATTCTAGTGCACAGTATTTGCCCATATACACATGTCAAGTAGTAAAAGCAGAAATTTTCATTACATTTTCCTCTAAAAATCAAAGCTAATTGGGCAAGGCTGAATTGCAGCTTTGCCTCAGAACAGCATATTATCTCCTTTTGGACTCATGTGGCAGATAGTCCAGTGGTGACTCAGCCTGTGCTGATAACTGCACACAGATCTCTGCAAAGCATTTCCAGGCCAGCCCATGGGACTGCACAGCTGTGCAGGGTGCTGTGGTGAGAAGTTGCATTGTCTACTACGAGGTGAGGTGTTAAGCACCCAGTGAGGAGAAGGCATTGCCCTCACTTCTGGAACTCAAGCAGCAACAGGAGGCAACCATGCAAGCAGTTTCTGCACTGTACCTGTGTAGTATGTGGCCTGCCATGCTCAACAATGCACTGATTTCAGTCCCTCCTCTAAGCAGGTGTTTTTGTACACAGCTACTTCTGGCAAGAGCTCTACTTCCCCTTGCCCCACCTAATGTGTGCTGGGGTCTGCAGATGCTGTCCCTGAGCAATTAGAGGCAAATTGTAGATTAAAAACATGCAGAGTAAGGGATGGCAAATGACATGAAGCTGAAATTAAAACTAATGAAAACAGAAGTTTTATTCCCTTTTAATTTTAGACATGTGCAGAATAGTCTTGGAAGTGTCATTTTTGAAACAACCTTTTCATGTTAATTTGTTTTTATTGGGAAATCAGTTCTCCAAGTACTCTTCTCCAGAAGAGCTGCTGTAGTTTCAGATATAAGTGTTGGTTCTAGGAATCCCTCAAGATATATTCTAAGGTTTGTTTCTTATTTAGAAACAGTAGCAAGAGTTTAAGTCAAGCATCCGCCATTTCTTGTGTTTAGGAAGTGTCTGCTTTTTGTCTTAGCAGTGAGTTATAATGTTACAAGAGCTGCTTGACCCAATGCAGTCCAATAGCTACACTTACAAATATGAAAAGAATGATTTCCGCTCCCCTCCACCAGCTTCCACTGGAGGAAACTTAAACCCTGCAATATGTCAAGGTGAGCCTGAAGCTTTTCCAGTGCTTCTTATTTTCAGTAGTCTTAAACTGCACCATCTACCAAGAAGAAAACCACATACTTCTGCATGAAACAAGAGATTTCCCTAATCTTGGTGTCTGGGCAGGAGTATTTGTTCAGTCCCCACAGCCCTGTAGTATCCTATAACAAGAAGCCAGTCTCATCATTTATTAGCAGGAGGATTGCTGTGTTTGGGTTAATTGTTTTCAGGTACACCTGCTCCTTTTTAATTATCCAAAGTCTTGATCCTACCACTGTTCATTTCCAGTTGAATAAGTGGAGGATGGTCAAGCATCAAAGGCCAGAGTTTTAGATGTTAGCAGGCATTTAACCAGGTAGGTGCAGATCTCCAGAAACACAGGAATTAATCCATGGGAAATCCAGGCCATTCCAAAATGATCATTTCCAGCAGTCATTCTCCCCAGTTTTAATGCTATGAAAGACTAAGTGGGAGATTCAAAACTCGTATCTGGACTTGAAGTTTCTCTCTTTACAGACAGTAGCACAATCTGACAACCACTTGTTTTGAAAGCGAGGGGTTGGTGCAGAAGTACTGCAGCAACAATTCCAGCCCAGCTCAAGGCCGCATGACTACAGTCAGCCACGTAGAGAGCAAACAGATAGAGCAGAGAGTAACCTCTGCAACTGGCCTTGCCAGGCTAGGCCAAGCCTGGGGGCTCCCCATGGCTGTGGTGCAAAATACAAACCGCAATTTTATACTCGTGTCTGAACTGTAAGGACAAGGCATTAGAAGCAAGACTGAAAAGAAGCCCCTTTGTCCAGGAAAGCACAGAATGGCAAACCAGATCATAAACTGAAATGCTGTGTGTTCAGGAGACCAGAACAACACGATGGTGAGTGACAGGCATGTGGAGGGATTATCAGTTACACAGACGTACAGAGCTCCACATGGACAACGTGCAGCTCAGCAGCAATTAACACAATAGAGTTAGTGACACCCTATTGTTTTATTGAAGAAGCCTCTGCTCATTTTCTCTGTAGATGTCACCATTTAACACCAGTGATGAAGAGAATTAGGGTATTGGGGAGGAGGGAGATGAGACTAGGTATGGCTTGCTATTATGAGAATGGGTATTTGAAGTTTCTGAGTATTTTTACCTTTTAACCCCCATTGAAACGCACTGAACTAGAGGGAAGGACAGCGTGGAAGACATTAACATTTTGGTTTAACAATAGAGACAATTGCTGCAGCTCAGAAAAGGTGCAATGATCCATGAATGTACAATGAGGGTTTAAAAACCTGCTGTACTGAATGAAGTGTGCACTATTCAAAAACTGTTGATCTATGCAAAATTATTAAACAACACAGGAGATCTGCCAGGATTTTGGTCCCAGGTGCAGAGCAGCTGCTCTCATTCCTTTTCCGGCATGCCGCGCAGGGGCGTTCCTGCTGGAGATGATAAGTTTGGCGGATGCACAGGTTGAAAGGGGAGGACCAAAGAAGGTGAGAGTGCTTTCAGACTCCAGCCTGCTGCTCAGCCTGACTTCATTCAGCTCAGTAATAACTGCCGTGCAGCCACGGTGGTGGTGCAGCTGCTGGGAAGGGCAGATGCTCTGGCGGAGTGTTCTTACTGATTATGTAGAGTGAATGCTGATAGTGACTGGGGGGCAGCTAATAACAGGACACGGCAGCTGCCAAAATGTTCTCTGCTCCATGTACCACATTCCATTGCTAATCAGCTGAGCTTTTAATTGCTCTTTCTCTGCAAAAATCAAGCTGAGAATTTCTGTCAAAATGAAGTTACTTTTTCTGCTCTCCCCACTCATTTATCATTACCGTGTTCAGATCAAGAGAGAGATCATCTTCATTAAGTGAAATCAATGGCCATATTAAAAGGCTGATGATGTCTTTGGAAGATAAGAGAATGCCTTTGTTCACAGTACCTGGAATAGAGGTTAGTCCATGAGCAATGTCAGCTCCCCTACACAAGAGGAAATGATGCTTGATCCCAGTAACTCAAAGACAGTGGTGGCTGTGTTGCTATTGGCCTTAGCACAGATGTGTCTACAGCTGGTTCTGAAACCAGATGGAACTCTGCTTTGATGTGTGAAAGAAAAATGGGCTGTAACTGATTTGATCCAACCCTTGCTGAAGTAAATGAGAGACTTTCTACCAATTTACTGGCCTCAGACCAGGAGATTTAAAGGATGCAAAGACTTCACTGTCTGTCGGAATGCAATCACAGCCAACTGTGACACAAACTTGGAAGAGCAAAAATTTTAGATGGTGTTTTTTCCAGAGGCTGAAGTTCTTTGGTAGATCATATTTCAGATTGTTTGGACAAACCTCAGTTATGTCCTGATAGAGCAGCAGTTTCATCGCCAGGATGCAAAAGAGCAGGTGCACTCATGTGGCTCAAGCTCCTTCAACTCTCAGCAGTTTGTGTTTGGGGGAAGGTTTAGGAACACTCCTTTTTTTTTTTAAATCCAGCCACTACTTCTGTTGATGACAAGAATACACAGACCAGAGCTCAGAGCCAGATCTCTTGCTTCCTTATCCATTTGCAATCAAAATTGTGCCAGTCCCATTCTTCTCCATGAATTTCTGTTTCTTTTAAGCAATCTAGTATGCAAGTCAGCATGGCTTCCACTTGCCTTGTCACCGTGATGCAATACCTCTCCTGGGTTAACATCCTTCCCAGACAGGCATGCTTATCTCTAGACAGACAAATTCACTCCTTGCACTGAGATAAAGGATCTCACTAGCACAAATTCTAAGCACATGCCTGTCTGAGTTATCCTTTGCTTAAGTGTTTGATCCTTAATCTTCTGCACATTAGACATTAGCAACACTTGCTAGTTTAAGGAAACCTCCACGCATTTCATTCATCAGCTGGTATCACAGAAGGGTTCAGTTGTTTTTGTGGTGAAACTCCAGCATATGGTGCCAGCTTTTTCTTGCACCAATTCTAATTGCAAACACTGAACCTGTTCTGTAGAAACTGTTAATTACATGAAGCTAACACATATGTTTGGAATATAAATTAAGGGGGGTGGGGGGGGTGGGGGGGGGTGTCCCTCCTTTCTTTTCTGCCCCAGCTTCTTCCCCCACAGCCTGAATGACACAAATAGGGTTGTAGGATATGGTGCCAGCTTTTTCTTGCACCAATTCTAATTGCAAACACTGAACCTGTTCTGTAGAAACTGTTAATTACATGAAACTAACATATATGTTTGGGATATAAGCTAAGGTGGGTGTGTGTGGGGGGGTGGTGGTCCCCCTCCTTTCTTTTCTGCCCCAACTTCTTCCCCCACAGCCTGAATTACACAAATAGGATTGTAGGCTGACAGAATAAATTACACCTAGCTGAGGAAAGTAAGAGAGGATGTAATGTACTTCAGTCCCACTGAAGCTCTTTGTAAAATAGCAGGCTTTAAAAGTAATCTTCTGTGTACTAAGTAAACTTGGTGTTCCTGATTTATGGCTCTAATCCCCATGACTGAAATTTAAGATCTAAAGCTCCATGAAATTAAAAGAAAAAGAAACAATTATATGCATGTTCCTTCAATTTCATGTATTTAGGATCCTTCAGTTTTCTCAATGAAATTTTAACAAGGCAAAGCAAGGTTTTTAAGGAACATGTACTCAAGAAAACCTAGCAGGTCATTTCTAAGTGCTGAAGCTGACCAGACCTTCAGTGCCTGCTGGTTCCTCAACATTCCTGGAGAATGCAAGTCACCTCCAGATTCATAGAATCATAGAATCATAGAATGGTAAGGTTGGAAGGGACCTCAAGGATCATCTAGTTCCAACCCCCTGCCATAGGCAGGGACACCTCCCACTAGTACAGCTCACTCAAGGCCTTATCCAACCTGGCCTTGAACACCTCCAGGGAGGGAGCAGCCACAACCTCCCTGGGAAACCTGTTCCAGTGCCTCACCACCCTCACTGTAAAGAACTTCCTCCTAACATCCAGTCTAAATCTCCCCTCTGCCAGTTTAAACCCATTGCCCCTTGTCCTGTCATTGCAGGACCTTGTAAATAATCCTTCCCCAGCCTTCCTGTAGGCCCCCTTCAGATACTGGAATTCCTTTATCTCCCACAAATGTTTCATAGGTGCTACACCACATCTGAACAAAAAGTTCAAGGATGCCAAGTGTGTCCAGCCTTTGCATAGGACCCCAGAGACTCAGCCCTTCCCAGCTGCACAGAAACACTGTGGAGTATCCAGGAGGACACTCACAAGAGGACCACTGTGTATCAAGTCCTTGTGCTGCTCTCAAACTACTCCAGAGAGGAAGGATATCTGCACCCCTTCCCTAGGAATGCAACTGGAATTCATGGCAACACTGACAGCACCATAAAGCAACAAGCCCAGAAGAAGAGTGGGCAGACAAATAATAAACTGTAAGTTTAGCATAGTATTGAGTAATGCATTGTCAGGAATGTTAACTACACTGATTTAGCCTTTAGTCTCATCCCAGTAACAAAAGCATACACCACCCTCATTCTGAAGTATCAGTAGAAAACCAGAAACAAAAAAGTCCAGGAGTTTTCTTTTGGTTTTGGTTTTTTTTTCTTTGTTGTTGTTGTTGTTGTTGTTGTTTTTCAGCACAGCAGCACATCTTTGCTTTATAAAGAAAACTCTGGTCCTGTGCCTAGATAGTAGTGCATCAACATTGATAACTCTTCTCAGCTAGTTTTAGTCTCTGAGCAACAAATAATTCATTAATTAGTGAAAAAGGGATGTTCAGACAGCAAACATAGCCAAGAAAAGCAGCCCTCAAACTGCATTTATCCAGCCAAGTGCTTTAATAAAGGGATTTGGAAAGAATGTCAAGAGCCTCTACCTGGGAAAAAAAAAAAAATTACCTTCATTCTCTGGTCTTAAAAGACTAGACTACACTAGGCTGTTTAAGTCATCTGACACTCAGAAGATCAGCATTAGGAATTCCCTTTTCAGTAAACTGAACAAACCAAGTGACATGGAAGGATGTCATTCAAAGAGCAGGATTTAGATTAGGAAAGGTGGTGCAAGTTCCTCACACACATGAGATGGTCAGTTTCTAGGCATCACTACATCACAGATCCTATTGCACTGTGTGCTCCACAGTCCTGCTAATGCTTGTCATTTTAGCACAAGACTCAAATGCTTACTCTGAAAATTCCCATTCCTGGAGTCATCTTAGTCTGTGAACAACTAAACTTCGTTTTTTGGATGAAAAGAGAAGGCACATGGCTGTAGCAGGTAATACAAACAGCATAAAAATCTGCACTCGCTAAAGGCTGAAAATACAGAGGGGCTCTAAAAGGACACACACCCCCCCACCTTCTCCAAATTTTTAGAACCTGATTTTTTAGCCCATGCTGTCACTTTTCTGGAGGGAGGGGCTGTGTGTGCCCATAAGGTCAGTACTGTTACTGCAATAGAACTATATGTTGTATACAGTAAAAGTCACTTTTTAAATAACAGCAGGGTTACAGAATCACAGAAACACTGCAGCTGGAAAAGACCCCCAGGATCATCAAGTCAAATCATCATCCCTGCTCTACAAAGTTCACCCCTATACCTGTATTGTAGCAATCCAAGAGGCTTTGCTACAGCACTGGGGAGCTGAGAGAAGAAACATCCTTAGGCTACAGAGCAGCAGATGGCAAAAAAGAGAGTTCTGCTCTTTCCCACCATCTCCATTCATGTCCCAGGTTCCATGCTAGCCATGGCTCTGGACTGTGCTGTGTCATCTTGTTGACAGTCTGTGCTTTTGCAGACCAGCACTTGCTCATGGACAGTACTCATGCACCCAGAGAGAGAGAAGGAGGTCCT
The DNA here is from genome assembly GCA_013396675.1 of Eubucco bourcierii. Lineage (NCBI taxonomy): Eukaryota > Metazoa > Chordata > Aves > Piciformes > Ramphastidae > Eubucco > Eubucco bourcierii. Next base: position 49,311 of record VWZE01020251.1, read on the forward strand.
TTAGGATGACTGCACTGGAAAGTCAAAAGCCTCAATGCATCAAAAATACAACCAAACTAATGACACAGAAGAATTTTTTTCCAAGAAAATATTTTCATCTCTCTTTAATGTCAGAAAAGACACAATCAGGAGACTTAGCTCAACTCCTTAATGCAAAGTGCTAGGTCTGCTTCTCTATGTAAGCAAGGTTGAGACTGCACTGAAGAGGGCACGTGTCAGTTGTGACAGCCTCAGCTTAGAGGTTTCCATTCTGCATAGAAATCCAGAGGAATGACTTTGCCAGACACACATCAGCTGCACCTCAGTTGAATGGGATCCCTTGAAAACAGGCCCCTGTGTAACCCACTCTTTCTGCTGACTCCTACCTACAGTTTCTTGCCGGGCCAGAGGAAGAGAAAAGGTAAAACTGAGGGAAGCTTATGGCTGGAGAAACAGCCTCTGTGGGATCAGAGGCAACTGAGTGCAAGGGTGCCTTGGGGAAAAGCTCCCCTTGTGTTATCCTCACAGGGACAGCAGTTGCACTGCTTCTGAGTCACAGGGGGTTTACAGATAGCTCATGAGTTAGGAGAATGAAAATCTGATCTGATCAGAGCAGCAGCTGTCTTTGTGCTCTCCACCTGGAACAGTAAAGGACTAACTTGTCCGTCTGGTGCAGGAAGAAGCAGGGAATGGAACAGAACAAATCCTGCAGGAGCAGTCCCACTTGGGGAGAGCACTCAGGGTGAAGTCTGCTCTGCTGCTGTCTGTTGTTTGGTATTTATTGTGTCTATAAATCCAAGCTCCAACAAGGGAGAAAGCAGCACATCTTGAGTAGTGTCTGTGCAGAGCAGAGTAAGAAAATGCCTGCTGCAACTGTTGTACAAAAGCTGGCTACTGCATTGATGGTACTGATTGTGGTGTACGAAAGATGAGGGTTTTTTCCCTTGAGGTGCACAAAAGGTGTAAGTGCTCTCTAGCTAAAGGACTTGCAGGACTAAGGGGGTGCTGGCATCTGCTACAAAATCTCCCACCTTGCTTTCCCTCTTTTATTAGCATGCCAGAGCTTTTGATTTTTAAGTGTGCACCACGAGCAAAGGAGAATGTTACTACCCAAACCTGCAATTCAGCTCCACAAGACATATACCTGCCACAAGTCACTTTTACTTTTCTAGAGGGTCTCTACTAGTCACCACCATGCATTTTATAAAGAGAGTTCATTGGCATAACCCTTCTTTTTGCCAGGAAGAGAACAGAGCTTGTTAAAATCCCCCAAAGAGAAGAGGAACCCTGAGGACAAGTGGTCTGTGGCTCAGAAGCAGCCTTTGGCCCACCCTAAGCAACCTGGAGTTGTCAGGTGCATAGCTCACAGACATCCCAGCAGAAAGATTGTGCTGGGGGCTGCAGACTTAAAGGCTACTCAGATCTGCACTTGAGGTGTACCCATAACAGACCACACAGTTTTCTCTTCTGAGGTTTTGGGGTTTGTTTATTTTTTTTTTTTTTTAATCCTGCTGATCACAGTGAAAGCAAATGCCAAAAAACCTACATTTTGGAGGACACTGAACTTGCCTTTTCCCACAGAGCTTTTCAGAAACCATGACCTATAAAAATCAATAGTTTGTTGTTGACTTTAACTTGAAAGAAGATCAAGTTATCAGAAAAATCGGCACAGAGGTACCTGACTCCTCTATTCCTCTCTTCTCTGGATCATCTTTGCTCCAAAGCCCAGAGGGGACTGAGCTTCTTCCTCACCAAATAAGAAAGACCCTGTTAAAATCCAGTTCCAAGTGAGTATTCCTCCTCTCAGCCTTTCTGCCATCTACAGCCACTGTGCCTGTACTTGTATGAACTCTAAATGCCAAGACAGATCTGTAAAGCTCTTCAGCCTCTCCATTGAATCTGGGTAAAAATAACTGTTCCAAGTCATGCATGAAAGATAAGTGACAAACCACAGAGTGCTGCCATAAGTTTTCTGTTGTACTTTTGGATTTTTTTTCTCTTTTGGTTTGTTTTTAAACATCTTTCCCTAGGGCTGTGTAGAGACAGAAAAACATGCCACGGTCAAAGGATGTAAAAAACACAGAAACAGAACAAAAGGTTTCTTTCTTTGCTTAAAGGTGGACCAATTCACTTCAGCACAAGACAAGTATGTGTAAAAGCTACATGCCACATAAAAATATCTCCCAAATCCTGGAATCACGGAGAACATATGACTCCATTTGGCTCTCCTACTAGCAGTTATGATTTCTCTTTCCCAACCAGAAAGCCTAAAGGCACATTATGGACCTAAGGGAAGTACATTCAATCCGCAGTGCTAACAATGACGAGCAAACCAGGTCAGGTTGCTTGTCTTTGTGCATGTCTTTGTGTTTCTTTAATTTGCCTGATCACCTAGATATAATTCCCTAAAAGCATTCGGTAAGGGCCTCAGGACATATGGATTTGTTTAAAACCTCTGCCATTGATAAAGCATAGAAAGAAGCTGACAGCTTGCTTAGACCCTATGACTGGTGCCTGTCTGCAGGTGGGGATTACCACTCCTCATTCTGAGAAGATATGGGGGTTGGAAGCTGCTTAAGCACTGGCCCAAGCAGGTGCTCAGACAGGAAACGGTTGGATTCATTGCTGTTTGTTGCACACAATGAGCTGCTGAATGCATCTAGATGTAGACAATATAAAAAAAGACAATGCTTCCAGATTGTGTCTGAAGAGGAATCAAGGCTGGTGCTTTGTTAAAAATCCCCAAAAGATGGAGTGGTAAATGCCTATGTTAAAAATCCCCAGAAGAAGAGACAAGGAAAGCAAAATGGGAATGAATTAGCTAGGTAATTCAGATACAGAGCAGACTGACAGCACTGGCAAGTGTGCTGGTTTGAGCTGTACCTCAGTTAGCCTGGGCTTTGGGAAGACCATATTCCAGCTTTACATGTGTTGCAGGCTTCATTCGCTCAGCTCAAGATGAATTCTTTGCTATGCCTCTGACCCAAAAACTAATTAAAGTTATCAGAAATGTTATATGACTAATATAAAATCATCATATTGCCCATCCCAAGCAGGTTTGCTCCAAGGGATACGATTACATGAACAACCAGAGAGGTGCAATCCAGACGTGAGGAATTCCGGGCACAATCACAGGAAACACTTCCACACAAATCCAAAGTTGTTATCTTGTTTTCATCTCCTGTCTCGCTATATCTACATAAAACAAGTTTATGTGAAGTAGAGACTTGATAGTTGAAGCAATGTTTCATTTTTCTTTTGCACTGTTGTTGTCTGGAGACACTTCCCTCCCCACCGGTACAAATTACATATGGACAATGCAACCCAGCACTATGACTGCCACATTTCTGCCCAAGCAGAACACAAGTCCTGTGCCACTCATGCTGTATCCAGAACATCCTGTTGTGGGTTTAAAGAGCCAATAGAGCGAAGCTCTCAAATGAATTGGAGAAAAACAGAATTATATTTGAAGAGAGAGTTGCAGATAGGAATTACAAGGCAGATACAAATCCAAAAGCGAGCCCCCTGAATTTTACCCCAACTCAAAACTAAATCTATCATCCCCAGTGCTCCAATCCTCCCACCCCATGCCTCTGCCATCCAAGAGGCCTAAGCACAGCCTCTGGAGGCCCCAAACCAGGCCTATCCTTACATGCTTGTCCCAATAATGCAGCTCCTGCCCTACACAAGGCTGGAGGGGAAGGAAAGGAGCACGAGCTGGCCTTGCCCTGAGCTTATGAAGAGATAGCAGAATTGTGGGATTGAATAGCAATCTTCCAGTCCCTAGAAGACTTTTTTAACCCTATAGTTCCCAACCTGGTACACATCCTTACCACAGAGCAACAGGTGCTATACATGGGTGGGTGGGTTTTTTTCTCTCTCTGTGAAACCAGCACTGATGGCTGATTAGATTTTGCCTTTATTTTCTTTAAGAAACTCATGTTCACTCTTTTCTTCACTGATCTTGGAGCTTTCTTAATACTGGCTTTTCAGCTGACATCACATGGATTTTTATTTTTTTTTTCACAGTATTTGTGCTGCAAGTGCACTTTGGATGCTGTGATAGGATAACTGTCATCTCCTCTGTGGCTTCATTTCCTACTTCATCCTGAAATCTTCAAATAGTTTCTTGCATTGATCTCTTACTTCTGGGGCAAAGGAGGGCTTAGTAAAGTTTTGTTTGGGATTTTAACTACATCTGCTGCCAATAACCATAAGTTTTTTTCCTGTCCATTCACCTCATTCTCTGATAGATTTCAACTTCTTCCCTTTCATCTACTTCTTTCTGCTTTTTCCTTTCAGCTCTTCTCTCATTTTTCTTGCTTTAAGCTTTCACAGCTTACAGCTATGTGCCTTCCCCTATCTGTTTTATTCTCCACACATGAAGACTTTCAAAAGGGGCTTACAAGAGTGAGATCCTCACATCCTCTTAATTTATGCTGGTGATGAGTGCCTAAGATGACTCTTCTGAGACAGAGACATTTAAGAGGTGGACAGGCAGTGTCTCAAAGCCAGAGGGCTTGCTTCAGTTGCACGGAAGCCTGCGTCCAACTGGGATAATCGGCCAGGAGGGAGGTGTCTCCATTTGTGCATGAAGAAATTTCAACACTCAAGGTGGGACTGTCAAAAACATCTTTAAAAGATGAGCACTTTATGAGTTACTTCAAGAGTAACTGGAACATCTCTTCCAAACTTCTTGCATTGCCAGGGAATGTCTTTAGCTGCTGAGCAGTAGCAGGGCAGTCACAATGTTCCTGTAACCTTTGTCTACGCTGCTTGAGCAGCTGGCCTTACAGCATCCTGGTCAGAGCTCTGCCTGCAGACATGCTGGAGAGAGAACACATTCTGGACATGCGTCAATCTTAAACAAAGCCAAAAGAGTCCTTGCTTCAAATCACCTTGGCCAGTGTGGCAGGTACCACAGAGTGCCATATGTCCAGTTTATTTTCTGTTTGCTAAAAGGCAACATGAAAAAGAACACAAAGGTTCTCACCACAGACATGGTCCATAGATGTAAATATTCCAAACTTTCAAAGTGGGGGAGAGCTCACAAGTTTAAAGGAAATTATTTCTGCCTGTCAATAATCTCATCTTTACAGTGTGACATCCTCCTGCAGCAGGCACCTCTGAAGTGGGTTTGTGGTTACCAAAGCTATTAGATGCTGTTTACTGAAATAACTCTATCAGAGCCTCATGTTTTATGCAGGTCATAGATGTAGTCCTATTGATTTAACTTGTAAGAGCACCCTCTTTTGTGGTAGTAAGATGTTTGTTTTCCTACACTTTGCTGCCTTCCTTATTGCCTAACGTGACAGCCTCTGCAGCTGCCGCAGGTCACCAGCTCTCAGTGAACTCATGTTCAATGCAGGACATTTGCATGTATTGATTCAGCATTAAGGGCCATTCTTGTGCAGATATATTCTGCCTCACCAGTCTATCCTCCACTTCATCTCTAGTTATGTGCTCAGGTTCAAGGAGATTATTCAGTGAAGATTTTGCTCAAACTGGAATAACCAAAACCACACTTCTAACTTCCTGAGCTGCTCAAGGGGCACATTCACACTCTGAGGCTTACATCTCACACATGTTACAGCACGTGAAAAGCACTGCTGGAGTCCTCAGAAGCCATGGAACACGTTTGGTACAAAGGATCCAACCATTTCTCATCAGGTAAAAGGCCAGCTCAGTTGACAAGAGTTAGACAGCACTAGCAGATGTCTCCTCTGCCTTCCTGGAAAGCGGCACAGTGGCTACAGCAAAGAGGTCAGGCAAGGTTGTATCAACATTCTGCACTCAGGGATTTGGGAAGGGATGGGCTGCTCCACTCAGATTCCTGCCTTTTCAGTACACTTTGTATTTCTTTCCCTTAGTTCTTTTTGGCTTCATCCTAGCCTTCTTTATTTAGAACCACCTTCATTCTCAGGTACCTCAGGCTTTTCCCTGAGCTTGTTGTAGTTCTTTCTGAACTCAGTAACAGGCAGGAAAATAATTATTTGGAAGACAGGCAGCAACCTCCACCTTCAAAATCTCCTCAGTCTCACTAAATGAGATTCTTTTCCATCCTGACCCACAGACACTCACACAATGTCAGCAACCCTCTCCAAAGAGGGTTGCTCCTGTGCAAACCCATCTGTGCCGTCTCCAAATGGGGCAAAGCTGGAGGCTTTCTCTTACAAAAAAATAAGGAGATCAACACTGGCAATAATATATTTTTCCTCAGCAAAATTAGTTACACAAGATAAAAATATCAATAATAACATAAGGCGATTAAACAAGCCACATTGTCAAGTTTGCTAAGAACAGAAGGTCCTAGCAAATGGTTGTCTACTAGGCTTTAGACAACCAGACTCACCAACAACACTGTAAAAAACAAACAAGCTCTAACTTCAATACCTATAGTTGCATGGTATCCACTAAGAATATTGAGAAGTATCCATTCGTTGTGGGAATTTAGTCTATTAAACAGCACAAAAGAGAAGCCTCCCAGTATCCTGAGGAGTCTCCTGAGGAGTTCAGGACAAGTGGCCTCTGGTGCTGGGTGATGCAGTCAGGGAGCAGTGTGTTGCCCTGGAAATCCATGAGGAATTAGTTCAGGACCTGCTGAGCCACTTGGACACCCACAAGTCCATGGGACCAGATGGGATCCATCCTAGGGTGCTGAGAGAGCTGGCAGATGAGCTGGCCTGGCTCACCGGAGAGGTCCCTGATGACTGGAAACTGCCAATGTGATCCCCATCCACAAGAAGGGTCAGATGGAGGAACCTGGGAACTACAGACCTGTCAGCCTGACCTCAGTGCCAGGGAAAATGATAGAGCAGGTTATCTTGGGGGCAGTAACTGCACACCTGAGGGATGCCCAAGGGCTCAGGTCCAGCCAACATGGATTTAGGAAGGGCAGATCCTGCCTCTCCAACCTGATCTCCTTCTATGATCAGGTGACCCACCTGGTGGATGTGGGGAGGCCTGTGGATGTGGTCTACCTGGACTTCAGCAGGGCCTTTGACACTGTCCCCCACAGCAAACTGCTGGCTAAGCTGTCAGCTCGTGGCTTGGATGCCAACACTCTGTGCTGGGTTAGGAACTGGCTGGAGGGCCGAGCCCAGAGAGTGGTGGTGAATGGTGCCACATGCAGCTGGAGGCCGGGCACTAGCAGTGTGCCCCAGGGATCAGTGCTGGGCCCCATCCTCTGTAACATCTTCAGTGATGATCTGGACGAGGGCATCGAGTCAGGCACCAGCAAATTTGCAGCTGACCCCAAGCTGGGGGCTGATGTTGCTGGGTTGGAGGGCAGAAGGGCTCTGCAGCAGGACCTCGACCGCCTGGACAGATGGGCAAAGTCCAACGGGATGGAGCTCAACAAATCCAAGTGCCAGGTGCTGCACTTTGGCCACAACAACCCCATGCAGAGCTACAGGCTGGGGTGGGAGTGGCTGGAGAGTAGCCAAACAGAAAGGGATCTGGGGGTGCTGATTGACACCCGCCTAAACATGAGCCAGCAGTGTGCCCAGGTGGCCAAGAAGGCCAATGGCATCCTGGCCTGCATCAGCAATAGTGTGGCCAGCAGGAGCAGGGAGCTCATTCTCCCCCTGTACTCTGCACTGGTTAGGCCACACCTTGAGTACTGTGTCCACTTCTGCGCCCCTCGATTTAAGAAGGACATTGAGGTGCTTGAGCGTGTTCCAGAAAAGGGCAATGAGGCTGGGGAGAGTCCTCGAGCACAAGCCCTATGAAGAGAGGCTGAGGGAGCTGGGATTGTTTAGCCTGGAGAAGAAGAGGCTCAGGGGAGACCTTCTTGCTGTCTACAACTACCTGAAGGGTGGTTGTAGCCAGGGGGAGGTTGTTTTCTTCTCTCAGGCAAGCAGTACCAGAACAAGAGGACACAGTCTCAAGCTATTGTGAGGAGCACAGGCAGCTGTGGAAGATTGCACACTGAAAAATACTGCCCCACTTTGCAGTTGCCGTTTCCCTTCTATCATTTATTTGCGTCAGTGTTATTTTGCCCTCACTTACGGTACTCAGGACCTGATCTTTACTCACTAATTTTGCAAATGTTTGCATTTATGGTATGCAAAATATGCTTAAAACCACAGCAATGAAGGATTTACTCTGAGGAAGGATTTTCTTGTTGTCCACTGATAATCTCTCATACCAAACTCACTACAGGTTGGGGAAATCTGAAAATCCAGAGTTTTTGTATGGCAAGGACTATTCAAGCCTGCAGTTTTCCTTTACTAGTGCACTGAAATCTTTTATTTGTGGGGTAGCAATAAAATGATGGAGAAAAAATTTCCCCTGGCAACATGTACTCTTGAATGGCCCTTTCAAAGCAAACATTCTGGTAGCAAAAAAATACTCCAGCACGTTGCATTCCTCTCTTCTTCCTTCTCTCAGCACCTCCCCAGTCTATGCTCTTAGTATTGAAATCATAAATTTCTTCCTGCCCCAGCTTGTGAAACTGTTTCACATCACCTCCATGTACCGGGCTGGAGAAGGCTTCACAATCAAAGGTAATATTCTTTCACACAGTATTTTATACTTCCTTGCAGGCAAGTGTTATCAGTTGGCCATATAGAGTTCAGTTTTGATGGGAAAGAAAAGAACCCAAAAAAGGTCATTGTATTCTGAAATACTGATTGTATCAAATGGCAACTAGATTGGAAGACAGCAATCATGCTGGGCTCAGGCGATTAAAAACTCACTTGGAAAATTGGCACTTGCTGAGCCTCTTTGGGAAGAAATGAATTAAGAAGGAAAACAATAAGGAAGGGCATGCATTAATTTTGCTCTGCAGTGGATAATGTTTAATGTAAAAGATCTAAGGAAGAACTGTGTGTATTAAGGGGTTTCTTTCAATTTTTCAGAAGAAAACCTGAGAGCCACTGGAGAGGGGTTGCAAATTAAATCCAAACAGTAATCTCAGAAGCAGAAATTTGAAAAGAGCAAATAAATAAAGCATATAAATAGGAGATAACATTTCCTGCTAGGAACTTCTCATTTCTGACAACGCATCTAAAAATCCTCCCCTTGTTGGCAGTCCTGCTGGGCAATCTCGAGTCTCCCTTCCCTGGATAATGTCATTCCCCTCCTTACTGCTAAGGTGCACTGGGTATTTGCACAAGTAACTCAGCAAAGGATGACCTACCAGAATGTCTATACAGTAGCTAGCCCTGTGTAACTCCTCTTCAGCTCTGAGAGCAGCAGGGTAGGCTCTCTGTCCATGCCACTTTTACGCTGGGTTGAGTACATTGTCAGCACTCCAGAAATAATAAATGCATGCAAGCCAAATAAATACCCAACTCCTTCAATGAGTACACATGCATTTTACAGCCTCTTCTTGACGCTTGCAGGAGCTCACATATCTCTGTTTGTCATTCCCCTGCTCATTACAACACAACCTTTTCTCTGCCTCATGAAAGATTTCAGATTTGGGTTCATGTGTAAGGGAGCTTTTATTCTGTAGTTTGGGGCAGGGCTGTGTTGCTCAGCCCGTAGGACATCACAGGTGCTCTCTAGCAAGAGCAGGCTGAATTCTGTTTGAAGGCACTGCAGAGTTCATTAGCTGCTGACCACATGCTGTTAAAATGTATTTTTACAGTATTGGAAGGTCATATCCTGCAATACTGCTCACACAAGTTGTTCTTAATGCCACCCAGTAAAGCAGACTATTTGCACAATCGCTATGGGAGCAAAACCAAAACAGGAGTGAGCATTGCATACTCAATAAAATGTATCACATAGATTTACACACAAGGTTACAAAATCCATATATAGCACAGGTCTGATTTTGCCATCTTTGTAGCATTATCTGTGCCAGTTCTTTTTTTTAAGCAGCCTGTCAAACCTCCAGACACATCACACTGCTCTATACACCACACCTGCCTTGTGCTGATTTCAGACACTGTATCTCAGACATCTCCCGCCTGGATTTATCACCCAGTGAACCTGCTCATCACTGCCACAGACCTTTTCTGTGGGCACATTTTGAGAAGCAGAGCAGGTGCCCAGTAGTTGTACTTCAGTTTCAGACCACAGATGAAGCAGGGCAACCTACCCAGCATTTCCAGGAACCCTTTCATTCCCACATCTCCAAGAACCATGGGAGATTAAAAGAGTGGGGCTGGAGAGAGACACTGGGCTGCCAGTGGATCAATAGAACAAACGAGTTTATAAAGATATCTGTTGAAGGCTTTATTTTCAAAACAGAGCAAGAAAAGAGGTGGGTGTAGAGAGTGCAGAAGAATAGTAGCACAGGATTAGACTATGCTGTAAGCTCTTCCAAGCAAAGACTTTGTATTTTTTATCTACTGACCATGGTTACTTTGCCTGTTCATGTACAGGTATATGAGAATGGCATTTTTACTGTCCCCCCATCACGCATCCATTAACATCTGCACTTACAGGTACCTATACCTATGGCCTCACATGCACCAGCATTTTATTGCCTCACTGTTTGCTGGCAGAATCTGGTTTTGTACCGTGATTGACTTTGAATTTGAACCGCCAACCTTTTTAAATAAAATCAAGTTTCTGCCATACAGTTGTGAATAGATCTGCACCAAATGTAAAAGAAAAGCTTTGAGCAGCTATCTGGAGCAGAGTTACCAAGGTGGTTGATGTTTGTTTTCCAGACCATGGACTGTAAGAGATGGCATTGTCGGTGCCAGGGTTGGGAGCTGTTTGACACTGTGACAGAAGCACAGAAACAACATGCTTATTTGTCTGCAATCAGGAGAAATCCATCAAAGGTGTAAAATTAAATAACCTAACATTAACAAAACAGTGATTCCTTTTCGCACTGAAGTCTGCTTTAAGCACTGAAAGCTGCTTAAATCCCCCGCTCAAGCGTCACAATTCCAAATCTGCCCCACTGTGGAGCTGTAAAATGGAGAGGTGATGGATTTATTTCTATTTCCCATTGAACAATGCAAACTTTAAAGTTTCAATCACTGCTTGACACTTTTGAGATTCCTTTAAAGAGATACCTGAATCATACTGTAGTAGCTGGCTGGACTCACAAAGGCAACTCTGTACCTTTCTAGCAATTAAGTGAAGCTGACAGGCACTCTCTACTAGTGTATAATGCATCTGGAGGAAAAGCCACACCCCAGTGAGTGTCTTCCCTTTCCTATGCTTCATGCAAATGGCAAGAGAAATATGATGTATAACTTCACTTTGTTCTTTCATCCTTATTTAATGAGTTGTCTAATTCATTTATCCAGTATTTAGCTATTGGGTTTTCCCCACTCCCCTCAAAATCCCAGACATCCCAATCCTGTTTTGCAAAGGCACAGATCTGCCTAGCTACATGTTACTTCCCTCCTTGTTGCTGTTCCTGTGAAGGAAATCAAAATAGCTTTAATTTTTGTTTCCAATTCTGTATGGTGAGAATGTGAAAATATTAATAATTAAAACACAGCAATAAAAAAAAAAATTTAAAATAAAATCAGAAAAAAAGCCTTCTAGCACAGAGCTAGTCCCTGTCAATGGTAGGTACCTTTTATGTCAAATAAATTAACTGTGCTTCAGGATGATGGTGGTGTGTCAGCCTCATCGTCTCCATCCTCAGTTCCAATTAGGTATCTCAAGGGAACACATCTCAGAACACATTACTGAAACACAGGTGTGGATAAGTGAAACCATGAACATGCACACACCAAAGCTGCACTCTAAAGCTAACTGTGACCCACAGAGCCAGGCGAATGCAAGGTTTTGGTCCCTGAGGGTGCTGATAGCTGTCGAGCTGCCTCGGCACAACGTTGTCTGCAAATAAAGCCTGCACAGGGGCTGAAAGCCTCAGCAATGTAGGTCCATTTTAATGTACATTTCTGGTGCCCAAAACACTATTGCTTACTCAAAATGGGCTGCTCTGCCATCCGGAAAGTATCATTTGCTGCTGCCCAGACCCGCTTCTCTCAACCATCACATCAGTGAAGAGGGCAGCAAATAAGGACTTTTACTCATGCCACAGCTGACAGCTAATGGCTGTTTTAACTTTCCCATGGAGCAAATTTTGCCCTCTGGAACACCTCTGTCATTCCAATGCCTTTCACACAGTTACATGACTTTAGCTGAGAGCACATTTTGGCCCCGGGTGTTTTGATGACAATGGGAACCTGAATTAATTTCCCCAGCCAGAATGATAGTTCAAGAGGTATAAAAGCTTCAGAATCCATGAGGTTCATGCATCTGCAATTAAAATATTTAAATGGCCAGCTGCATTAAAGTTTATAAAGCAGAGTTAATTTCATACAGAAGTGTGAGCAAAAGCCTCCAGAAGTTTGTCACTGTCTCCTGACAACAGCTATTTGTTGCTACATTTGCTTTTGTTGAGCCTGGACCAAGTTGTTTACTCTGCGCATCTTGGTATAAAATATTCAGAGTTTATCCTAAGCGGTATCGTGATTCAGCCTAATGATTGTTTCCCAGGACTGGGATCCATGCCCTTTGCATTTCTGCTCTCAGTGCAGCCAAATGCTAAGCCATAGAATTGTTTTCCTCCTCCGAAGCAGCAGCTGGTCCCTTGGAAGACACCATAAGCATCTCTGCCGAAATCTGTGTAATTGCACATGTCGGCATGGTCTGTTCTTAACGTATCCTCACCCAGACAAAACACTGCTTTCTCAAGCTGGCTTTGGAGACTGTGTGTGTTTAAAAATAGCTTCAGGAAGATACACACATATATTTTGCTATAAACTGTGTACAATGTGTGCTGTGTACAGAATATTAAGTCTTCAATATGTGATTTTGTGAGACTGCCTCCTTGGCATCATTATTGCTATACACGGAGCCGGTTTGTGTGCAAATATGATTCTAGACCCAAAGTTTTAGCTTGGCACAGTCATAAAACAATCCAGATTTCAACCTGTTGCTGTGGAAGGAGAAGGGGTTTTAAGATAAAGCTTTAATATGCAGTACATGACTATCTTACTCTTTTCTGAGCATACTTTGTCCAGCTAGAAAACTAATTAGTGGAGTCTGGTGACCTGAATGTCAGAACCTCTAATAATCCAATGAAAAGCAAAATCCTTAATTCAACAACCTGCACACTGTAGGGAGAGCAGCCATACTCTGCTGCTTATCTCCAATGATTTGTAAAGATGAACTTGGGGGTGAGGGAGGGAGGAGGGCAAAAAGGGTAGGGGTTTGGTCAAAGTAACTAGAAGTCATAAGAATCTCTAATTTATAAGTTTGATGGATTGCAAGCAGCTCAAAGATATTCAATCACTGCTCCAACTTAGACATGCTTGACTACAGATACAAAGGACAAGAAGCAGAGTCTTCATTAGGTTTTTGGTCAATAAAGCCTGTCGGGCTAAGACCAATCACCATGGTGCTACTGAGACAGAGAACTGTAGCATCACAAAGGAGGTCTGGAGTGTCTGAAGTAAAGCTAAGAGGTAAAGTAGAACTCCTCAGTCCCAAGCAGAAGCCTCACCTCCTAAGTAATCCTTCTGCTCAACTGAGAAATGTTTCACTGATGTAAGCATCTTGCCTCTGGCAGGCATCAGGGGAGTCATTATTTCAGAGCCTTTGTAATGGACTGCAGAATCAGTACCTCCCAGCTCCCAGAGATGGATGGAGATGAAGCTGACAGTGACTTCAGGTTGTTAAGAGCTGATTTCATGGAGCTGATGATCCTGCCTCACTGGCACTAATCAGGCAGGATTATAAAGACAGCATGGACAGGGAGATGGACTCACCGAATTAAACATTCGCACTTCAAAAGCTCTCTACTTGGACAGTTGCCTGCCCACCACCCCAGCCTGCCCTCTGTTCTGAGGCAAGACAGAGTGCTTAAGCCTCCAGAGCTGTCAATCTTCAACCATTCAGCAATACTGAGGAAAAACATCACTTAAAAAAATAAGATCTAATTCAAAATGAATTGTTGTAATAAGCCAACTGGTACCAAAGTAAATCCATCATATAAACAAGAAGACAATGTTTTCACCGCTTCCAAATAGAGTATGGACTCCTGCATTGCACAGATTTCTGCCCCAGTGACCACAAAAGGAAGTACTTAGGTAGTGTAGTCAAAAATATGATAGATGGGGAAATAAGATTAGCTCCACTTTATGTACAAGGACATTGCATTCTTGCTCATGTACTTTAATGGTGAAACAGCTGCAAGAAGAACTTGCAAATTACAAGCTCTGGAGCTCCTTCATAAACAGTTGGATTTAACAACTCCAGACAGGCACTTCTTTCTTTGAACTGTCCTAAGAATGTGCTGTGAGCCTACATCAAAAAATTATTCACAAAAATTCAGAACCATCTAAACTGGAGAACTGCCCTCCCTCTTTCCTGTAGGTTTTTATTCCCCATGGTTCCCTGTAGCAGTTACCGTGCTGGTGTCAGAGATCACTGCACCCAGGGCTGTTGAATAAAGTCCTCAGTCACTCATCTGCTTTTTTGCCTGGAAGAGGGGAGAACCTTCCTCAGATTCAATCTATTTCAGCTATTACCTTTCCTGCCTTTACACTATTTTTATTGCACATTAGACAAAGCCTAGCTAGCTGCTGCTAGGAAAATTAGGTCTTCTATTGTTTTAACATTAATTATGGAGAGTTCAAGATAAGGTTTGCATTAGAAAAGTAGGGGGTAGGAATGGTTTGAATTTTCCTTTCATTATAATTAGACAGGAAATTATAAAAAGGTGAAAAATAATTCAATGAAGTGCTTTCCTCTAGCAAGCTAACAGGAAAAGTGCATTCTCACACAGATGGAGTTCATGGTATATTATTGAGTACCATTGTTCTTAATGTATGCCTCTGCCTGGGCACACCAAGCCTCTTTCTGTTGCACTGTACACGTGGGCAGAAATGGGCAGGATGAGGCTGTCTAACTCCCTTCTGTTCAACTGAGGGACCTTCCTCAAAAAAAATTAGGCTAAATTAGTCTGTGGTGTAACTCCATGGAAGTCATTTGAATTACTACACAGTTTAATTTGAACCATCAGTCAATTTTTGTGTAACTTGCAAAGGACATTAGAATATGACTAATCTAAGAATGAACTAATTGGGCAGCTGTTTCCCTTTCATTTGCACTCAGATAAACATCTGGACTAAGAAGCTGTCCTCAGAACAGTTTCTTCACTTGGTGCTGCTTTGTGGCTGGTGTTTGACTACCATGCAACTACAATGTTTACAGATTTTTTTTCTTCATGTTCAGGCTTTAAAGGCACTTTTACAGGGAGGAAAAAGGAGTGCATGGACCTCACTTAGAGTTTCTAAGCAGCTGTAAAGATTGTGACAAAATCCCTCAGGTTAGACTCCTCTCTGTAATAAACTATCTCAAGGTCTTCCCTCCACTGTTGATGTTGGCCCAGCTCTTTATTTCCCTTGAACTGTGGAGAAGAAAGTGAAGTACACTCCACCAGGCCAACAAAACTTTGGCAGTGCTTATACTTCCTAGCAGGATGGATGAGCAAAGGAGGTTCTTGCTATGGTACAACTGCTTTAATCTTTCTCTTCCAGGCTTTTTTTCCCCCACCTATAAAGACTGAGGCTCCATGGTTCAGTACACATATAGAAAGGTTCATCTCCACCATTTCTCCAGCTTCTTTATCTTTCAGTGTAGTGTCCATCACCAGAGTAGCTGAATAACCTATGCATAAATTCTACCACTTCTTTCTTTTCAGCTTCAGAACTCCATTTAGCTGTGGTTTGCAGGAAGTGGGACACTGAGATAGAAGTCCTTCATGTGAGTTCATTGCAGGAGACCACTGAAGTTAATGAGAATCCAGAGGAGATAAAGATTTTTTCCATTCAGAGTCAACAGCAGCTTCAGAAACTACATGAGGTGGGTGGAGGCTAGGAAAAGGAAAATTTCTCACCCTTGTTTGCAGATAAGGAAGCAAGATTCCAAGGGGAATGAGTGATTTACCCACACACACACCCCCCACACACACGCAGAGGAAATCAGCACAAAATATGGAAATTAATGCTGAGAAGTGCTTTGGTGCCCTAATCACAAAGCCAATCTTTTCCCTCAAATGCCAACAGCATGAAAAGTTCCTTTGCAGTGATGGAATAAGCCTAAGAGTTTTGCTGACTTACAGTAATGCTTCCATCAAAATATTTCAACTTAAAGTGGTTGGTCAGCATTATGATCTTTGCCCAGCTGTAGAGATCAGTTGTAGGGAGCAGGGACTGTAATTGAACTGAGCAGGTTTACCTGCAAGATGCCTTTGAGGATCAAGACGTGCTAAGCTCAGAAATTGCAAGGTCAAAAAGTACTAGTTGTGTTTCATTATATTTACCACTAATTAGGTAAGCTTTGAAAAATGTAGAATGAAGTATGCTGGGAAGCTATTAAACTGCGGGGATATATGGCTTAGAACAGGAAACATTCACATCTCTTGCCTGCACATAAATCACTTGAACATCATCTGCTTGACCATCTCTGAGCAGTGTTTATCCCAACTTGCTGACTAGGGTAGCTGCCCAGAGATGCATATTTTTGTCTAAGTGTGTAATAGCCTGGGCCAAAATATGTTTTTATTTAAACAAGCTTCAATTCCTTATCTTAATTGAAAATAATGGTGTTGCAGCAGTGATCAAAGAATTATCTCATTAATTGTCCATTAAATCATTAGCTATTAAACAGAAATTAAAGGTTAAGAATGCAACACTCTCTGTTCTGCCCAAAAGAATGTGAATATCTCTTCAATTACAACGAAACAATAAAGGCAGAATTAAGAGTGAAAAGGAGGTTAAGATTAAGCAATTACACCCAAAATGCCTGACAACTCCTATTAGAGGGTTTAGCAGTACAAACTGCATGGAAAAGGCAAGAGAAATCTGGAAGTGAAGACAAGAATTGACTTTACCAAAGAGGCCTGTAAAGAGAATATCCATTTTTCTGGGGGGAAAAAAAAAAAATATGAGCACATAAACCCTGTACTAAATTTTAACTCAGCTAATTAACCGTTATGGATTCAATCTTGCAACCAATATATATATTTTCCAGTTACAAAATTATGCCTGAACAGCATTCAGGCTGAGAGAACCTTCTCAGTAATTTGTGACTGAAATCCATTATAACGATGCTGCAGTTTTCACCACAATAACATTGCTCCAATTTATAACACCAGGATGAGGCAGGATGGACTCAGTGAAAACCACAATCAGAACTCTTGTTTTTGTTAAGTCAATATGTTAGAGAGTTGGTATCAGGGTTGGAAAAGAGTCCCAGAGGCATTGTCTTTCTGTCAGTGTTTGATATTCAAATGACTGCACTTAGCAGTCAAATGAAGACCTGGGGGTAGGTGTCTTCATGCATTTTATATATATAATTATTTATATATATATATATATATTAAATAGCATATATAATATATTATATATAAAATATAGGTTACATATAACTGTATACATATATACAAGTAATTTAAATATATATTACATATATTTTATATATTCTATAGATAAATTTTTATATTTCTATATTTTATCTTTTTATCTTATTTATTAAAATAAATATGTTATATACATGTTATATATCTTTATATAATTTTATATATTTTATATTATATATACAATATATATATAATCATATATATATATATAAAAACTTCTGTCTATCTATGTTTGGTTTTTTTTTAAAATTTATTTTTTTTTTTACATCTAAAATCTGTGCAGAATTTGGGCCTGAAGACCACTGAAAGGAATGGGAGGAAACTTATCATCTTGAAAATGTTTTGGAGCAGATCTAATTCCACCTAGATATACAACCTGTTTTGAAAAAGCAATGAAGGAAGATGGTCAAAGAGCAAAAAGCTTTGCTTTCTTGAAGTATATAAATCTGCAACTGGAAATCTCTTCACTGCTCACAGAGGTAATGTCAAGCTTTATTTAGTTGTCAGTTTCAGCGCTCCTTTTAAATTTGGGCACCAGAACAACTCCAGGCTCAGGTTTGACAGGATATCCATATGAACAACTGCTGATTGAATTATGTGGACTTTAGATAAGCACCATTTTGAAATGCAACATCTCCCTACCATCTGCAGATAATAATTTTACAGCTACAGAGAACTCATTACAATCAACTTTTATGTTCATTTAAAACAAGGAAAAAAACCACACTCAAACACCTAATCATAGAAACATAGAATCATAGAATAAATAGTAAGGTTGAAAGGGACCTCAAGGATCATCCAGTTCCAACCCTCTGCCATAGACAGGGACACCTCCCACTAGTACAGCTCACTCAAGGCCTTGTCCAACCTGGCCTTGAACACCTCTAGGGAGGGAGCAGCCACAACCGCCCTGGGCAACCTGTTCCAGTGCCTCACCACCCTCACTGTAAAGAACTTCCTCCTGACATCCAGTCTAAATCTCCCCTCTGACAGTTTAAACCCATTGCTCCTCGTAATGACAGAAAAACCCAGCCAACCCCAACAACTGTTAATGATATTCAAAGCTATCTCATTTATGCCTAAGAAGAATAAAGAGCTTAAAGCTAAAAGCCATGTGGTAGTGTCAGAAGTCATGAAGTCAATGTCTTGATAAAGTCACATTAACATTATTTTCATCTCAATGTGAGGGAGGGAGAACCATCTGAACGTATTAAGGGAAACAAAAAAAAAAACCCAAAACACCCAAACAAACAAGAAAAAAAAAAAAACGAACAAATAAACAAAAGACCACACAGCCTACACAAACACCCACACACACACCCACACACACCCCATTGTTTTAAAGCACTCAGTTCTCGTTTTAAGAATTTGTGCACTGTGATTTCTATTGTTCTGTCATGCTCCTGCAGATTTTGGTATGGTTCAGTATCTTCATTTATAAGAAAGTCCTCCCTAGAAAGCAGGTGACATGGTCAGAAGCATGTAGGAATCCTCGCTGTACACGACTACAATATATTGCACTATTGATACTAAATGATGGATGCAGAAAAGCCACACAAGAACAAAGATCCCTGTGTAGGGAGTTGGTTTTTCCCCAGTGGGATGTCCCAGCCAACACATTTGTTCTTGTCAGCGCTGGTTGGCCAGTGAGGAAAGACTAGGACTGTTCTTTCAGCATCCCTGATCTTCTCTCCTTTATGGAACAGACCAGTCCTGTGGAAAACTGCTCCCCCTGCGCAGCCTCTGGAGAACACTTGCCTCGTCACAGGGTGGAAACAACACCCCACCTCACTCCACACACCCCAGAGCAGAAACAACCACAACTGGCAAACAACTGGTTAAAATAAAAATCCCAAAAGTGGGCTATGTCTCAGTATGGTGGTGTTGGGAGAAGAAAAGGTTGAAAACTCTGTTTTTTAACTCATGTGGGTTCCTCACCTTTACGATGTCTTCATCAGCTGATTTGCACTCGGTGGAGTCTGAAACGTCAACCACAGCCCCATCCTCCTGCACAGCAACAACCTTGACTGGAACAGACACCGTCTTGCCCGTCAGAATGGCTGTGTTGAGGACTTCTGTGTCCTATATGCACACACACACACACAAGCAAAGGATGGGTGTTAGAAAAGCATAAAAACCCAGGAGTACCAGAAGAGTCAGGCTGATGAACCAAAGCTCTGTCTGTCACAGAGGCAAGAGCAAAGGAGTGATCCTTCCTTTAACACACCCTTCGACCTTCCTGCAGTTGGTGCTTTAACAACTTCATAAGTTGTTTCATCTGGACCACCAATTTCTGGTTCTGACAAACATGGATTTAGTCTTTTTGAGCCCATTTACAGGTTTGGCTGCTGTGGCAAAGAAATTCTATGTGAAAGCACAGCCTGATCTTGGCAGATCCGTGGTGCTCTGCAGTATGATCTCCAGAGGGTGTTAGTGACTCTCCTCACTGCTTTGCCTCAGATCATGACAGTGGTGTGGGAGGTAATCATCAAACATTATAATAACAACATTTCTTCCTTACTGTTCCAGCTAACCATGTTGTGAGCTGACCATTTTTGCTTTTTGGGACATAAATACATGATGATAAAAACTACTCATGGGGGAGGGCACGACAAGCAAACTGATGTCATCCAGAGACATTTTTTATTATTTTCCCCATCAAAATCCCACCTAGAGATGTTTTACCACATTAATCTCTAATCCTGATGAATTCATAGCACTGGCACTCTAATGACTCCATTAACACAGCCTTCCTCT
Source organism: Eubucco bourcierii (assembly GCA_013396675.1). Taxonomy (NCBI): domain Eukaryota; kingdom Metazoa; phylum Chordata; class Aves; order Piciformes; family Ramphastidae; genus Eubucco; species Eubucco bourcierii. The sequence continues at coordinate 69,403 of VWZE01020251.1, forward strand.
GTGTCTCAGTATGGTTGCAGTTTGATTAATTACTCCAAATGAGTACTACAGATTGCTACAGAGGTCCCTGCCTTGCGTAAGCAGGTACGCAGGAGTGTGCAGGTTGGAAGGGAACAGCCCCCAAAGGCCTACAGAGCAGCTTGTTTGCACTTCAGCAGAGCTTACTGGAGGTCCAAACCTTGTTACACAGGCAGGGCCAGGAGCAATCTGCATTTTCACAAAGACTCAGCTCAGCCTTCTCAAAAACCTGCAATAGGAAATACTGCCTGGAATCAATCCTTTTTTTTTTTTCATTTTTCAACCTCCATAAAACTAATTGTTTGCCACTTGGGGGGGAAGAAAGAAGAAAAAAAAAAGAAGTTGCTTCAAACTAATCTAACTTTAAATTCCATTATTAGAATTGGTGGAAGACAAAATGGATTTTAGTGAAAAATTTGATGGCAGCTTGCATAGGGAGATATATTCAGTATCATTTGCTTCTGTCTGCTAGCTAGATTGATGGAAAATAATGGGCATTGACCACAAGCTAAGGACAGCTGGAGAAGACCAATAAATACTTGCAACTAAGATGTATTATTAATCAATATTCGGAAACTTCTACAAAAAGCACCCTGAATTAAATGAGTTGAAGGACTAATAACACTAGTGCCAGCTAACTAATGCAGTCTACTAGAGCTTTATGGGCAGTCATGTTCCAGAAAAGCATTTCAGCATGTACTCAAGTCCATTTCTGTTCAGAACAGCACTGAAAGTACGTGCTTAACTTGACACTTAGTCTTCAATGAGATTTAAGCATTTAAGTGTTGTCCTGAAGAGAGATGCTAGAGATGAATAATACCTCATGGAATAAATATACTGTCTTTGTTCTGTTCTCTGTGAGGCACAAACCAGATGTTTTACTCAGTAAATATCTGTCTAGTTTTTGTTTATGCTGAATGGGCTCATTTATAGCCAGCTGCCATCCAAGGGAGAGGGACACTAGGAAAAAGAGAAGTATGTGACAAAAGTGAAAGTGTGAAAGAACAAGTGTAAAGCCTTTACAAAGACTAGGGTTTGAACAAAACAGAGAAGAAAATACAATGCCAGTGAAAGAAAAATCTAGAAGCACCTCAGGTGAAAAGAGGTTTTGTAAGACAGACAAAGAGAACCTGAGAGTGCTTCATCCACAAGCAAGTCAGAGAAAAGGTGGCTGTATTTCACCAATCCAACTCCAAATATCCCAGAAATCCTAAGCACCCACTGCAGAATAAATATATGCAAGATATATGATGAAGACATGGTGGTCCTGTGTCAAAGTGCTCCCAAGAAGCAGTTTTTTAAGTATGCTGTTTCTAAGACATTCTTGACAACAAGTGCATCAGGGACAACAGTATTTTTGCCAAGGCCACAGAAAGGAACAGGTGACTAATTCTACTCTCAGATGCTCTCTCTTAGCACAGCTGTGTAACTCCTACATGTCAGGAATAGGCAGCACTTGTACTCAATTGCAATACGATCCAAAGCCCTACAGAGTCAAAGATGAAAGGATTCATTTGACCCCAATGGACTTGGAACCAGGTTCACAACAGGCCTGAACTAATTTCTCCTTTGGATTTTAGCACTGCTCATTGTATCACCCTCGATTTGACCCTCTTGTGTGACAAAGGATAAACAAAACCTGTAGCATCCTTTTAATTCTAAGTGCTGCTTAGATACCAGACTGAAGTCAGACTGTGATGCACAGAAGGATAATGCAAAGTTTATAAATACATTTGCTTTCCTTTTGTAAATTCCCTGTGAGGATATGCATGGGAGAAAAGATCTTAGACAAGATACCTTGTGATTTCACTCTTCGGGGATGCTCTGAAATATGCTCATCCTACTCTTGACACCAGCACTGTCCTGAACCTTCTGCCCTTCTTGGCGTGCACAAGTACCCACTGTGCTAATTAGCTGATGCTGCTTCACAAGACCTATACTTCTCTGGTAAGCAATTTTACTATAAAAATCAATATTTCAGATGCCAAATGCCTGGATCAAGTGTTACACAAGTATAATAGGCTGTGTAAAGACCTTTATTAGAGCTATTTATAGACTGGAAAACCATATTTCCCCTGAGGATGAAATATGAAGGCAGAACTGAACTAATTGACTGTCCATTAGATTTATAAACAGGCCTTTTTTTTTAGTGCATCTTCAGCAAGTAATAGCATTTCATCTAAACTGTTAGGCTTGTTTTATATTTTTGTGGTAGGAGTTACTGCAAAAGAAAAGTCTTACTGAATTGAAGATACCTGTGCTGGTTATTACCGGAAGCATCAGAAATGTAGAGAGGAGTAAAAAATGTTGGTTTACATAGGCAGATCCTCCCACATGGCACAGCATCAGTGAAACATCTGGAGCAACACCCAGGGACAACCAGCACAAACCTCTAACGGCTGACACTGCAAAGTCCCAGGTGAAAAACTGGAAATCTCTTCCTACTTCTTTTGTCAAGGGTTTCAGCTGCCACATCTTGACCAAAAAACCTTCAATTCAAGTAGCCAGGGTGGAAGCTACACATTTATATTACAGGCTTTATCCCTGAATGATAATTATGTGCATGTTTATCTTCAGCTCCTTTTCTGTACCTGAATGCATTAGCACTTCAGCAGAGCTCTTCTTAATTACAACTGTAACCTGCTAATAGCGTTTCTTTGTTGTCTGAAGGAATCTACTTCTTATCCAGCCTAGGCTAAATTAAAATTTAATACAACATCAGGTCGCAACAGAACTAGGAAGCAAATGACAGCTGTTTAATTAAAACCTAAAGCTGATTAGATGGCACTACTGAGAGAAATACTCGAGAGGAAGAGTAGAAAACTACTGAAACTCAAGGCCAGGATAATGGCTTTATTTAAATATGAATAAACCCTGCACACAGCCATAGTAAATGTTTGACAACTCATTGCTTTGGACAAATGGGGGTGGGAGGGGGAGAAATGTGACATGTCGAGAGTCATGATAGAACTGCAATTACCAACATTGCTGTTACCTATGTATATGGCCAAAAGCAAGGGTTACTGAGAGATGACTGCAATAGGTAGACATGAACCAACTGAGGCACAAAGTTCCCAATAATTAGGCTTTAGACAACACCAGACTGACCTAAATCCTCCTTAGGCATGTGGCTCTAGGATAGTTCATGCACTGTGAGCAGACATGATGAAGTATTTCTGTCCTTTTCTGGTTAAAAAACAAAGACTTGGAGTAATAGATTATGCATCTCATAAGAAAGCATTTCAGGAGCTGGACGCAGGTTACTCAAACCCCAGCCCAAAGCCACCAGCACATCTTCTCTGCACCTCTGGGAGCAGCCAGCATCCTTTCCGTGAAGCCTTCCACAGCACACAGTGGTGAAGTCCCACACCAAACGGTTTATCGTGACAGACATCATCCTTGTGATTAATGCACAAGCTGAATGTGAGTTTTTTAGAGGTTAACAAAACATGCTACAGTACAGTAAACCCAATAAACACTCAATTGTAAATCAGGAGGGAAACCTAAAGCCAACCCTATTCCACTGACAAATGCTACAGCTAAATGCCTTTTGGCGTTTAGCTGAAATTATTGTCTTTAGTGAAGAACGCAGAGAGATGAAACATTTGTCTGCAGAATTGCATTCCTTCGTTATTATTTTTTCCCCAGAGTGTACCTTCCAAAAATACATTTATAATATTAGAAGGAATCTTTAGGAACTTGTTCTCCTGCCTGGAAATGGCATCTCTTTTTTTAAAAAAAATTTTTTAAAAAGTAAATTATAGGGCAGATAGTGACGTGTGGGCTGGGCTAGGGGAGGTTTTTTATTTGATAAATTATTCACCTCCTTTTTCTTAGATCAAAGAGTAAGGCAATATAAGTCCATTAAGGAAGCTTAATATATAAATTAGATGCTTTGCTGAAATTATTATAATCCAAAGCAATTCTGTACTTTTCCCCCTTCAGAGCTGAGCACTGTTTTAGGTTTCCAATACATATTAATGAAGCCTTTTTGCTAGAAAGCAATTTATATTTTCAACCATTATATCAGGTAAGATAAACCATTTTGTCACCCAATGGTGAGAACAAACGACTGGGATTGTGTGTTTATGGATCATTAGAAAAAATGAACAGTTCTGCAAAGAGCTCGCATTGTTTTCTGTCCCTGCTTCCTCCCTACATTCACACAATCAGTTCACTTCATGCCAAGGAGCCAGACCCCAGAGCAACACTAGCAAGAATGCTGCTGGCTGCTTGCTCTTTGTGGGCTGAACTCACAATCCTGCCTGCCCAGGACTTGCCGCAAGTCTACAGAGGATGTGAATGTGAAAGGAGTTACATTACAAGTCCTAATGAAAGGCTGAACAACAGCTAATCCTTTGTTCTCCAAACATCATTTCACAGTATCACACAGTATTACCAAGGCTGGAAGAGACCTCAAAGATCATCAAGTTCAACCTGTTACCACAGACCTCAAGACCAAGTGCCACGTCCAAACCCGCCTTGAACACCTCCAGGGACGGTGACTCCACCACCTCCCTGGGCAGCCCATTCCAGTAGCCAATGACTCTCTCAGTGAAGAACTCTCTCCTCACCTCCAGCCTAAACTTCCCCTGGTGAAGCTTGAGGCTGTGTCCTCTTGTTCTGGTGCTAGTTGCCTGAGAGAAGAAAGTAATCTCCTCCTGGCTACAACCACCCTTCAGGTAGTTTCGATGGAGCGACTTGTGGAATCAACTCCCAAGTTTTCAGAATCGCAGAATTAACCAGGTTGGAAAATACCTTCGAGATCATCAAGTCCAACCTATCAACTAATACCTTCTAATTAATGAAACCATGGCACTAAGTGCCTCATTCAGTCTCCTTTCAAACCCCTCCAGGGACGATGAGTCCACCACCTCCCTGGGCAGCCCACACCAATGGCCAGTCACTCTTTCACAGGACAGAGGAAGGTCTGAAGTGTAGTCACATAGGAGTCCTCCTGCCCTGACAAGCACAGCTGCTGCTAGACGGTCACTCCTGCTCCCCTCCAACCTTCCTCTGTCTCTGGCTGTTTCCTCATTCCAGCTTCCTATCCACCATATCACTCTAGGAGTGATCAGTTATGACAGATGGCAAATCAGAAATACTGCAGGCTATCGTGTCAAAGTTAAAGGTCATGCTTTATCTCCTTTGTTCACCTGCATAATAGCTTTACCTCATATTGAGATCCCAAAGGAAGAACAGGCAGGTGCATATATTCTGCAGGAGAAATTAATTACTGTAGATTGAACTGTACAGAGAGGTTCTTAATCATCAATTCTTACAGAACAATGTAAGCAGCAGCCATTAGCCTAATTGAATATTATTCTAGATGTGTATTAGTGTGTGCTGTAAAAACAATTTGCTACAGCACAAAGAAGCATGACACGCAGGCTCCAAAGTGGGACTTTGTTTCATTACTTGTCTTTTTGCCACAGATACTCTGAAGGAAGCTCTTGTCACAGCAGAGTGTACCTGGCATGCATGATCAGCTGGAGTGGCAATTCCGTCTGGGAGTTCATGGAAACTAAAGCTGAGATTTATTTCATTTCCATGTCTTTTTATGAAGGAAATTCAGCTCATTTTGAGGTTTATGTAGGATGAAAAAGCAAAACCTGCTGCTGAAGGTGAAACCTGATTAGAAGCAGAGATACTGTCATATCTATGACTTGAGGCAGTTTTATTTTATTTTTTCATAAGTCAGAACAGATCTGCCCCCATTAAGCAAAGGTTCAGAACGCAGCCTTGTGCACTTGGCAGAAGTAATTGCAACCTGTCAGGTAGCCTCCACTGTCTCAGATAAGTACCAGTCCCTTCAGCATGAGCAAAAGATCTTTCCTGAGTCTGGGCTCATGCTATTTCACGTCAGCCCATTATATCCTTACAGAGTTTATTCTCCAGACCTGCTGTGTTACATATCATGACACCGTTGCTCCGAAGTGGCATACCTGAGGCAGAAGAGAAATTCTTACAGCTGAAGAGCAACTATCACCCATCTGATTTTAGCTGACTGCACAGAGAACAGATACCAAGGACTGCCAGCCTCTGTTTCAGGACCTTTCAGGACCAAGAAATAGAGGATCTAAATCACAGAATCATAGAATGGTAATGTTGGAAGGGACCTCAAGGATCATCTAGTTCCAACCCCCTGCCATAGGCAGGGACACCTCCCACTAGTACAGGTCACTCAAGGCCTTGTCCAATCTGACCTTGAAAAGATGGTTTAAAATTATGGTAACTTGACACTCATTCACACTGAAATTTAGACTGTATTTAGTGACCTGGGTAGCACCTGAGCCTTCATATGGCACAATTCTTCTAAAGAGCAAGTGATCGGTAACCATTTTTAAGCATTTTAAAGAATTTCAAAGTTCATTTGCAGACTTTTTTCCCCACCTTTTATTCCAGAAATACACCATCACGTTCTGACTCAATGAAGTTATGGGTCACCTGGAGCTGAAATCATACACTACCCTCCTGAACTCAAAAGGGTACCAACTGGGTAGAGTTTTGACACTCAAGAGCAGTGACAACGAGCCTCAGTACAGACTGATACACTGATGACTGTTTCCAAGTGGCCAAGAAATAAGAATATGAACACAAAGGTGTTGTTTTTCCACAGGACAATCTCAGGAGGCCATGCTTTGTTCCACAGGCTTAATAATATTTAGCAATATTGTATATGGCTATTTTGAACACTTTTTTTCCAAACACGTCTCTAAATCCTTTCCTAGTCATCATTGCTTCTTTCACTGCAGGTTGAAAGGAGGGTTTTCTGGAGGAAATTCTATTCCACTGGTTTAACAGGAGTTAGCTGGCAACTCACTGGCTTGAAAAGGCTCCTGTTTCACAAGTGCAAAACCACAGACACTGAAACATAAGGTTGCGTATCACATGAGTTTACTGCCACAATCTGTGTTCTCCTCTTCTACCATGAGTGCTACCTGGGCAGAAATCCATGCCCTTCTGTAATAACAGCTGTTTAATGCTATAGAAGAATGAACAAATTAATTACAGCATGTCTACACGACTTCCCAACATCCTGCAGGAGCAGCCTCTCAAAGCTGAGTGTGAGTTCTCTTTCTGCTGCGGACATGGTGACTTGCTTCATTGTGCAACTCACAGAGCGAGTAAGTCATAAGAACACCTATTTATGAGCAGAAAAAGATACATGACAAAGTGACTGTGACATTGTGCAAAGTCCTCTGAAACCCCCTGATATAAAACAGTTGTCCAGCATTCTCCGAACAGGGAGTTCAGAACTGGGTTTTGTATCTCCTCCCTCAGCATAGCCCAAACAAACACTGTTGTAATTCCAGAGCTCGTAATGTACCAAGCAAATGCAGCAAAGAACTGCAGTTTCTGGACAGAGTTAGCTGCATATACTCATTAACTATACTGGAGAGGCATATTATGGAGTTTATAATGGAACAGAGAGATCTACTAGGTGCTGATGTTCATTATCCTGCAAAAGAAAGATGGAATTTTCCAAAGAACATGGATCTGAGAGGAAAGACCTATTCCTTACCCAAAGAAGTATTATTTATTTTTTTCTTTAAGATGGTCTGTCTTATCTATCAGGACCAGAACTGCTGTACTTACTGAAGGGTGGTTGTAGCCAGGAGGAGATTACTTTCTTCTCTCAGGTAACCAGCACCAGAACAAGAGGACACAGTCTCAAGTTGTGCCAGGGGAAGTTTAAGTCCGAGGTGAGGAGAAAGTTCTTCACTGAGAGAGTCATTGACTGCTGGAATGGGCTGCCCAGGGAGGTGGTGGAGTCACTGTCCCTGGAGGTGTTCAAGACAGGTTTGGACGTGGCACTTGGTGCCATGGTCTAGCCTTGAGGTCTGTGGTGTTGGGTCGGACTTGATGATCTTTGAGGTCTCTTCCAACCCTGGTGATACTGTGATACTGATCTTACTTATTTAACTAACTTAATAGACTTTGCATTCCATTGCTGTCTATCATAAAGTACACACATCACTTCATAAAGTTGCCTACTGCTGTAGCTGATGCAGTGGCAATAAAAAGTAGATCACATCTGGAGCCAGTCCAGGTATCAGCCTTTCCTATTCTTACCCACTCAGATCTTCCTGGTGGTTTATCCACTGATTTTTGGTAGTATTCATTAAGTGTGCATTGACCATGTTATGCTTACACTGTGTAATGGATTGAGTTGAGTGAAGTGTTGCCTTTCAAGTCTTTAGCATTTAGCTTCTACTTAAACAAACACTATGGAAGATATCTCCTGCCTGTGTTGAGAAATACCTGGAAAGTTTCATGACAAGGAGGGAATAAAAATAAAGAAAAAAAAAAAAAAGAAGTTTCTTGCCAAAAATAGAGAAGCATAACAGAGACAACCTTGAGGAAATTTTCTTTTGAAAAACCTAAAATTAAAAATTGTGAATTTTTTTTTTCCAGATAAGAATACTAATTTACTCGATGTGAGCTTTTGAGTCTTCTGACTGATCTAAATACTACTGGAGGTTTTTTTCTTCCTTGCTCTACTTCTCGACTTGAATTTTGATCTTCATTTTAATTTTTTCAGTCTGTTCACCTTGCACCTGTTCAGAAGTGCTGCCTTGTTCTGATGTGTTCTTATGTCTGGTTATTTCTCTTTTTTTTTTATGCTCAACTTTTATAAAGTTCAGAGTGAAATCTCTTTTTTGTTACTATGATTGAATTTCTTGGTGAACTCTTGCGCAGTGTATTTATTTCCTGTAGACTAGGACAGTATCATCTGTGTTTCAAAAGCTGAGCCACTGCTTTCAGAACATCAGTGTTTTTCCAGAGTCCATTGGCTTTTAGGAGACACAGTCACTCAAACCAAAGAATGTTTTAAGAGCCTGTGAGTAAAAAAAAAATAGAATCTTGATTCTGCTCTGTTAGACTGGTGCAATAGGGAGCAATTCTAATAAAGACCATGAAGCTACACAAATGTAAAAGTCCTGTGAAATCAGGATCAGGATATTTAATTTTTCATCTTTTCCCCTGTCTCTCCTCATCTCTTCTAAAAATTACATATTGAATGGTTTATTTAAATTAGTCCTTCCAGTATCTTGTCTTTCCACAATACTTCAAAACTAGCTCTCAGCTTTGCCAAGGACAACAGGACAGTTATCTTCATTACACAGCTAAAATAGTTGAGGCAGAAGAAATTCCAGCAGGCAACTGACAGATCAAGAAACTGAATCCATATTCCCAGTGCCCTAAGTCCATCCTTCTTTTGAGGGGTTACACTCAGACTTGTTGTCTTCTGGCTCTTGGTTCTGTTCAGTTTAAATACCAATTTCCACATATTTGCTTGCATAACAAGTATATGCTGGAAAAGTTCATTTATCAGTTGGTTAAATGAAATTCAGCAGTGACTGCAAATACAGAGTGCTAGAAATCAAGCAACCGGTGACAGAGAGATGGACAGATGGAAGGAAGGGAGGTAAAGCAATACCTTATTGTTTGTCAGTTTTCTTAAGTGGAAAAAGATAATGGTGTGTTAATAAATACTCTAATGTTACAAACTGCTGATGGCACTTGAGAAAAATCACAGAATATATTTTCAAATGATGCTATTGCACTTGGAGAGGTCTTCCAATGTCATCTCACAGGTGGTTTGAGCTGAGGCAAGGCATTAACAGACAAGGGGAGGTGACATTAATGTTTCTCAGGAACAGAAATAGAAAGTGACAGTATTATCGGTTTTCAGTAGAAGCAACTCTGTAAACAGACAAAGGTCTCCCACTTATTCTACGAAAGCAAGGATCTATCAAAAGCATAGTTCTCTGATACAGAATTTTAACAACGGTTCCTTGGACTGAGTTTGGAGTTGAGGAGTAAGGACAAGTTTTGAAACTTCAAATTTTAAACTGTAAACTGTTTGTAAGTTTATAAACTATATGGCTTGGTTTTCCTTCTCAGCACAAGACATTGAGGGACTGAAGAAAAATGAAAAAAGACTTCCCAATTTGCTTCCAAAGTATTGTCTTCATAATTAACCTTTAGAAGTCATTTAGACACTATGCAAATTCAAACTTTAGCATCTATTTCTTTAGAACCTGTCACACTATGAGTAATAGGAAAAATACTGATCTTCCAGAAAGAAAAAGTAGGTACAGCAAGACAGGGGAAAGAGAATTACCCAATTCATGCTGAAGAACTCATCTACAAGAACTGTCTTGGTGGAGGAAAACATCTCCCATTTGCTGCTATTTTACTTAATGTGAGACACAAAATTACACAGCCTGACTCAAAGAGAAATTAGATCACCACTACTGGACTGCTCAAATGGAATGAATATTTGTTATTCACCCCCATTAAGGAAATTTATCTTCCTTAAAATTGGCTGTGTTAACTATTCATTCTTTACCTTTCCTCCAAAAAATGGGCAGGTTTCCAAATGATAATATATTATTTCTCCTTTCACAGTACCAATTTCAAATTGTTTACTGTTTTAAGGAGGGAAGAAGGTCAGGTCTAATGCCATATTCTTCTTACTCTGCAGATGATGGGGTCCCCTTGCTCCTGCAAAATGGACAGACCAATACAGGGGAAGATGTTCTTTACAGAAGATGCAGCTTAAGAAAAGATAAGGTTCTCTGGCATTTTGACACATCATTTTAGCAACATATTGACAAAGAAGGGGAAAAAGTGTTGAACCTCAAGACCTTCATAAATGTAACACAGACTCTGAGCTTAAATGTGCTTTCAGTTGAAAGCATCCCTTTACAATTACCTCACAGAAAACAGCAAGCTCTCCTCACCTTCCATTTCTCCTTATAATTCCAGCTCTTTCCCTTCTTTTATTACACCTTGAAGTACTCAATCACATTCTTCCTCTCTGATAACCTGTCACCTTCCTGATGGTTGAAATGCACTCACATAGGACAGATGTGGGCCAGTACTTCTCACATTCTGCTCTTAAAGTATTCCTCCAAGAAAGAGGGTCTTACATAAATCATATTTTAAAGTTTCTCATTCAAATGTCACTAATGTTTTACAACTACTTCATAAGAATACAAACATCAATGTAGCAAAGGAAGTTTAGCTCTGCATGTGTTGTAACCTCACAAGTTGCTGAGAACCAGAGGTGGAATCATAGAATCATAAAATCATAGAATGGTAGGGTTGGAAGGAACCTCAAGGATCATCTAGTTCCAACCCCCTGCCAGAGGCAGGGACACCTCCCACTAGGACAGGTCACTCAAGACCTCATCCAACCTGGCCTTGAACACCTCCAGGAAGGGAGTAGACACAACCTCCCTGGGAAACCTGTTCCAGTGTCTCACCACCCTCACTGGAAACAACTTCCTCCTAACATCCAGTCTAAATCTTCCCTCTGCCAGTTTAAACCCATTGCCCCTTGTCCTGTCATTACAAGACCTTGTCAATAGTCCCTCCCCAGCCTTCCTGTAGGCCCCCTTCAGACACCAGAAGGATACTATAAGGTGTCCTCGAAGCCTTCTCTTCTCCAGGCTGCAGAGCTCCAACTCTCTCAGCCTGTCCTCATAGGAGAGCTGCTGCAGCCCTCTGATCATCTTCGTGGCCCTCTTCTAGACCTGCTCCAACACTTCCATGTCCTTCCTGTGCTGGGGGCTCCAGAACTGCACACAGTACTCCAGATAGGGTCTGACGAGAGCAGAGTAAAGGGGCAGAATCCCCTCCCTTGCCCTGCTGGCCACGCTGCTCTTGATGCAGCCCAGGACTCGGTTGCTGTCTGAGCTGCATGTGCACACTGCAGGCTCATGTTGAGTTTTTCATCAACCCAGACCACCAGGTCCTTTTCCTCTGGGTTGTAGTAGCACATCACTTTCTACACTGTCTCAGCACAGCCTTAATATGCTCTTAGGGTTTTCGAGAGACAACACATTACACACAAAATCAGTTGCCATGGCACAAGTGAAGCATGTTTGTGTTTAAATGTATGCCATGAAGATATGAATACAAAAGTTAGGTGAGAGTATTCACCTAGAAAAGTTGAACCTAGGTCTGGGAACAAGGCAATCTACACAAATTAGCAAGAACATAACAAGTAAAATATCTCACTGTTGAAATGTTAATTTTTTTAGGAAACAGGAATGGGTAAACTGGACCTTGAAACACAAACTGTTTCAATAAATCTTTGCTCCTCTGTTATGATCCAGTTTCATCATTTTCCAAAAGCCCAAGAATTATTGCCAGAAGGCAACTTGTAACAAAAAGCTGAAAATGACTACCAAAAGATTCACTCCACATTCTCCTGCTTTATGCAGGTTAGTTTAGAAGGACAAATGTTTGTTCTTTTCATGGCCAATGTGACACGATGTGGTCAACCAATGCCTAACATCTCCAGTATGATAGAATTGGTTGACCAATGCCCAGAGCCTAAAGTCACAGGACCACAGCAACTACATTCAACATGCCTTCCTATTTGTTTTCACTTTTGGTTACATGAGATTGACATTTAACTGTCCAAAGGTTGCTCTCTCTTAAATGTAGCATTTGAACACTGTTTTCCTTCCTCTTCGTTAAAGAAGGCAACTGTGCAACTTGTTGGTTTATCGTTGTAACTGAACTCTGCATCCTGACAAATACCATTTTGGAGAACAACTCAGAATAACACTACAACCTTACTTCTTGTTAATGACACATCTCACAAGTGGAAAATAAGATGATGTGCAAGTTTCCTGGCCAGGTAATGCAGTACTGCGTCACTGATGAGGTTGAGAAACAGCAACAGCCTCAGAGAGAATCAACCCTGAGCATGTTAAGCAGAAGCATTTCACACAGCAGTCATCTGACTGCACTGTCTCCAGGCAGACATGACCTGCAGCAGCTTCTTCCTCTGTAGCAGCAGTTCTGGTTTGTTTTGTTGGGATTTTTTCCCCTTTTCTTGGCCAATAATCTCACAAACACACTTTCAATCTGAAAAGCTTCATTCCAGCATGCGTTGCAATTCAGTCTAGTCTGGAATCTGGGAAAATTGGTGCAGAGGAAAAGACTTCAGAATTCATCAAGCATAGCTGTGTGTGGCTGCTGTAGTCTATATTTCACCAACTTTTATGACAACTCTTCCTGTTTATTCTGCATAGTCTCTTGGGGAAAACAATGCCAGAAACCTTACATTTGATTAAAAAAAAATTGACATGTTAGGTGGACTGGGATACGATATATAAAGATTTTGTTATTTCTACATGCACAGTGATATTTAGAAAGGTTGGGAATTATGTTCAGATTTTATCTCACTCTGGTCAAATAGATTGCCAGGGGATTTTTCTGACAGCGGCTGTCTGCAACATGATGGCAGGGGATATGCAGAAAGTGTGCTAGGTTCTAGGATTTCATTCATAAAATGTTGCAAAACACTGCAGGTAAGGTGGGAGTTGCAGCCTTTCTGTGTGTGCATGGTTTTCAGAGTACAAAAGCACACTTTCCTCCAGCTCTAAGTCTCATACAGACTATTTTTGCCAATGACACCAACCACCCTATGTTAACTGTAGAGCATCTCTCTCATTCTCGCTTCAGCAGGACCCCAGGAAGGCGGGGGATATGTGACTTCGCCCTGCTTTAAGGGGCTCTTACATGGGCAATTGTAAAGGGTTAACCCTCCTGGGTGGGGGGAGTGATCAGAACTTGACCCCACGTCTGCTTGACCCCAGGGGTAGTGTTTAGCCCACTCCCACTACCTGTCTGGACCACCTATATAAACAGAGGAAATTCCTGTTCCTCTCTCTCCTTGTGGCCTGCGTGCCTGATACAACAGCTCCTGCTGATGCTGTCTTACCACGTGGCCAGTCTCTACCACACAGTGGACACCCCTTCAATCCATTGCCATCCAGCTGGTTGTATATATATTTTGTATCTTGTTTTCCTTTCCTTATACCTATTTGAAACTCCCCTACCTTAAATACTTTTTATTTGTTATTAAAGTTTTTTTTTCTTTTAACTTCCAAATTATAGTCAGACTGTTCTTTGGGTGGTTTTACCCCTTCTCTCTCTTCCTTCCTTTCTTCCTTTCCAAAAGGGGTGGGAGAGGGGAAGGCATCCTACTATTCATAGAATGGCAAGGTTGGAAGGGACCTCAAGGATCATCTAATTCCAACCCCCTGCCATAGGCAGGGACACCTCCCACTAGTACAGGTTACTCAAGGTCTCACTCTTATTGTGTTGGTTTCTGTTAGATATATTTTGAGTCTCCTGGGAAGCTTAAACTCGAACCAATACAGCAATGAAGAGAGCACCATCCTGTCCTGCACCTGACACCATGCATCACAAATGTCCTTTCCAGATACACTGGAGCAGCACAATGAAGTCTGACATGCAGTCTCCATATGACAGCCCTCCGCTATTTGCCAAATACCAAAATGGTTCAGCTGTTTTGCACTTCCACACTGCAGCCTAAAGAGTCTTGGGTTAAACCTCACGAAATTGCAGCTCATATCTTATCAAAGTGGATGCTCCCAGATGTCTAAGAAGCAGCCAATAGAGGATGTCCCTATTCACATAGTTCACAGAACTTCATGCAAAAGTCTCGACTACTCATGCCTCACACATCCATTTTGCTGGTTACTCTCATAGAATCATAGAATGGTAAGGTTGGAAGGGACCTCAAGGATCATCCAGTTCCAACCCCCTGCCACAGGCAGGAACACCTCCCACTAGTACAGGTCACTCAAGACCTTGTCCAACCTGGCCTTGAACACCTCCAGGGAGGGAGCAGCCACAACCTCCCCGGGCAACCTGTGCCAGTGCCTCACCACCCTCACTGTAAAGAACTTCCTCCTGATGTCTAGTCTAAATCTTCCCTCTGCCAGTTCAAACCCAGTTTAAACCTCCTCTGAAGTAAGTTTTAAAAAACCCACCATAAGTTGGTTGCCGAGATCAGCATCTGGATATGTAGTTGCATACCATGTTTCTCTTGGCAGTTTGAAGACAGATTTTCTTCTCACACGAACTTTTCTGACATGCGTTTCAGTGACGACTGAAACTTTGCATTTAATATTTTGTTCGCATGCTCACAAGGACCTGTGTGAATATTATTTTAAATTGAGGGAAAACTACTCAATGATTGATTGAGTAGATTAACCTCCAAGGCAATTGGACAGCTGTTTCAACATACTGTCTTTGAGGCCAATATGCTGAAGCAGCTGCTCTTATATGTAAGGTAAACTCGTTCACTTTGTTTTGCAGAGTGAATACTCCAGGCCTGTTTCGTATCTTAGTAACTTTAATGTACACCTGGAGCCTCGCCAAAATTGTCTAAAATTTGCATACATTTTCCTTCCACGTTATTAGCAACTTCACCAATGTCAGCGCATTTGTTCAACAATATGTTCAAAAGCAAAGTCGAGTGGCTTTCTGTCATCTTTGCATGGGATCCACACACTCACACTGCAGGCTGCTGTCTGTAGCAAGATGCTTACAGAATGGATGAATGAATTTGATTATTTTTGAATGTGGTTTTACAACAGCACAAGCATTCCTTAAATGGAAAACATGTTCTGGTTCACAGTGCTCTCTCCCCTTGTTTCCAAGGCAACTCGATACACAGACACGTGCAAACACACACGTGCATGCTATTAATACTCTTTTATGATGTGAAAGATTTCTTCATTTCTCAATGACAGACTAACCAGCTTCTGCAGCAGTGAAAGGCTAAGACAAACTTCTCACAGAGCAACTCAGAGAAGGAAAACATTCAGGAAACCTTTCCTTTCCATTAGATACTTAGACACATGTTTTGGAACCTTTTTGTATCAACCTCTCCCTCTTCTAGCCGCCTTGCAATCTCTCTCTTTTAGCCACCCTGCAATCTCTCTCTTTTAGCCACCTTGCAATGCCTCCCTTCTAGCCACCTTGCAAAGTCCTTGAGCTTTCCCTCTGCTACACAATGCTTTCAGTCAAGCTCTTCCAAAGAGAAGGAAAAGGTTTGGAGTTTGCTTTGTACATGCATGTCTCTGTTTTTCCTCCTAAGGCAAAGAAAACAGACAAAAATGGTGGCACTCTAGTCTGAAGTCTTGCAGCCTCTGTAAGCTTCACAAGAGCCAATCTGCAAAAGCAACGTGGCTGCACCTGACACTTGGCAATGGAACACATTCAATCTGTTCTGTGTTTCTAAATGAAGCTCATTTCAGAGCAAGTAAGGCCTCAGCACAAAAATTATTTGTCATGCTCAGCACTCCATGCTAAATCACATTTATACTCTCTGATTCTCAATTGTAATCCTCTTTGGAATATGCTTAATTGGTGGGCTTTCAAGAGCTGAAGATCAGGTACAGACACTGAGGAGAGCGAAAACTCCAAAAGCAAAGTAAGAGTCTGAGCAGTGCTGTTGTTTACCTGAAAAGTCTGATGTAACAAAGAGAAGAGGCAGCTGGAAACTGCAAGAGACGCTTTGAAAGAAAGCACTTTGAATCACTGTTGGTTTATTGTTGTTTCCATCCATCTGATTTTTCCTCCCTTAGCATAACAAAAAGGCCTGTGGATTGCTGCGGCTGCTGGGCTTTTGGAGTTGTCATTCCCACGCTTAAAAGGTTTATAGAGTACAACAGACTTTGGAACAGAGCTGGCTGTCCCCGAACTATCCTTTTAATCACAATGGAACAGTGGTAGAAACAAATCTGGTCTATCCTCAGGGGTCAAGAGCCACTTCCAAAATCAAACCTGCTTTTGAAGTACCTATGGGGCACCAATTTAAATGGCAACACAAACTCAGGGCAAGGCAAATTCAGATCTCACTTCTATCAGGTATGGACTTGGAGGGACATAAATGTGATTTACCTTCAAGCTTAACAGCAGGCAATTATGGTGAAGTGGGATGCTACTTAGCTTAATTCAGTTCAGTTCAGGAGCTGATTCAGAAGCAGCTGGCTATGATTTATTCTGTAGAGAACATGGTAGAAGGCCATTAACACCAGCAGATTACCCACGCATTTCACAGCACCAAGGCCATGGAATGTGGACATCTTTTCCATACATGAATACATGATGCTTCTCCTTCACATAAACATTTAGCGTTGTAGCTTACACAGCTCTACTCTATCTCCCCAACCCCCTTTAAAAAAAAACAAAAAAACAAAACCCAAAAAAACCCAAATAACAACAAAAACCCAAAACCAAACAAAAAAAACCCAACAAAACAACAACAACAAAAAAAAAACAACCCAGAGAAAAATAGTTCAGCTTGTGTGTTAGATCTGAAGCTGCATTATGTCACATCTTGTTTGCAAAGAGATTTTTTTAATACCAATATCTTCAGTGGTTACTGTGGGAAATCCCTGGCTTAAATAGGAACTCCACTATCTTGTACTAAGGAAATAGTTTATAAATGCACATCCCTTAATTCACACACTCCCTAACTTCTCAAGATTGCTACTATTAACTTGCACACCATGTAGCCTTAATGATTTGAGGGTCCATTTATATTGCATGCTTCTATTTATAAGTGGATTATAGGGCAGATTAATCAATATTTAATAGGCATTTTAAGTGTGCAACAGACATGAGTAGCATGTGTTAGAGAAGGTTACAAGCACATCAGACAGAAGGGTTATAAACACCCACCAGGTCTGGCTTCCCCGGGCCAATGGGAATCTGTAACAACTTTAATAACAGATTAGCCAACTGATAGCAGTTTTATTAATAACTAAGTCCTTGTAAACTACTTTAAATTGGGTCCTATTACACAAGGAAGCAATGCTGTGACCTATTCTATTGACAAGTATGAGGGAGAAATCTGTAGGTTTGGATTTTAAATGCCAGTCTCCTCCTAGAAGCTTGAACTAGTACTGTAACATTTCCAATGCAAACACCATTACAGCGTTACTCTGGGATTTGGGCATTTTATCATACATCCTTAGGGTTAAATTCAGCTCCAAGACACATAAATTCAAGCCTCACAGGAGCCACTAGAGCTGCCTGCTGTGCATATCTATGTGTGTAGGAGGGCACGACGTAGCCTTTTTATTTACAGAACCATTAATTAAATTACTGCAATTAAATACCAAATCAAATTGATATCATTAAGCACACAGGAAGTCAGAATCAGAGCTTGTATTAGGGTTAATGGGAGCTGCACGTGGTTAGCGTTTAATGTACTTCTCTACAAACCATACCTCGAGGATGCAGCTTAAACTGATATACACAAAACCAAATTTTTATGCAAATATTCTTCTACAATGTCCTAGTTTTTGGATCATTTCCAACCATTTGCCCAGGTTTCCTGCTATGTTCCTCTTAAGGTGGATTGCATCAGGAATAGTGTGGCCAGCAGGAGCAGGGAGGTCATTCTCCCCCTCTACTCTGCACTGGTTAGGCCACACCTTGAGTACTGTGTCGAGTTCTGGGCCCCTCAATTTAAGAAGGATATTGAGGACGTGTCCAGAGAAGGGCAATGAGGCTGGTGAGAGGCCTCAAGCACAAGCCCTATGAGGAGAGGCTGAGGGAGCTGGGATTGTTTAGCCTGGAGAAGAGGAGGCTCAGGGGAGACCTTCTTGCTGTCTACAACTACCTGAAGGGTGGTTGTAGCCAGGAGGAGGTTACCTTCTTCTCTCAGGCAATCAGCACCAGAACAAGAGGACACAGTCTCAAGCTGTGCCAGGGGAAGTTTAGGCTGGAGGTGAGGAGAAAGTTCTTCACTGAGAGAGTCATTGGCTGCTGGAATGGGCTGCCCAGGGAGGTGGTGGAGTCACCGTCCCTGGAGGTTTTCAAGATGTGTTTGGACATGGCACTTGGTGCCATGGTCTAGTCTTGAGGTCTGTGGTAATAGGTTGGACTTGATGATCTTTGAGGTCTCTTCCAACCTTGGTGATACTGTGATACCCTAAGTGAAATGGAAGAGCTTTATAGATGACAGTTTCTGACCAACTCAGGATCAAGCAGAAAGAACTGGGGCTGTTCATCCTGGAGAAGAGAAGGCTCCAAGTATACCTTATAACTACATTTCAATATCTGAAGGGGACCTACATGAACACTGGGGAAAGACTGTTTAGAAGGGTTTGTAGTGATAGGATGAAAGGCAATGGTTTTAAAACTGGAGCAGGGTTGATTTAGGTTGGACACTACAAGGAAGTTCTTTACAATGAGAATGGTGAAGTACTGAAACAGGTTGTCCAGGGATGTGGTTGAGGTCCTGTCCCTGGAGACATTCAAGATCAGCCTTGATGTGGCCCTGAGCAACCTGATCTAGTTGGAGGTGTCCCTGCTCATTTTAATGGGGTCAGACAAGATGACCTTTGAGGGTCCCTTCCAACCATCTCCAATCTATGAATCTGTGAAACTCCGAGCAGTTGAGCACCACAGAATTTCAACCAGGGCACAGGCTTCTACAGCAAATGCATTCAAGGTTATGATTTTCTGCTTTGTTTTCCATCTAACTCTTCTCTAACCAACTGTAATAGGAAAAGACATTTCTGCAATAAAAGTTTGAATGCATATAAACCTCTGTTTTCTTCGCTGTCACACCCACAAAGCTGACCTTCTGACTGTACTAGGGCTGAGTGCTAACCAAGCTGCAGGACCACAGCCTTGCCAACAGCTGCGGCCAGGTATGTAATTCTTCTGACGTCCTCCTTCTAGTACCAGCTCCACCACAGAAATCCCAGCAACCACAACCCCCAGACAGCTGGCAGCTAAGCAGGAGGTGAGATCCATCACTGCAGAGGTTTTGCATTGCCTAGGAAACGAAGGGAATCCCTTCAAAGTCTTGATTTTTTGCCATAGCAATACAGGGGAAGAACTAAGGCTTCTCGTCTTCTCTCAGTCAGAAGAGCATTACAACACACCAGCAAAGTCAGATAGATAGACATGAGCCCCCCCCCTGAAGGAGCCATGCAAACCAGTTAGTGGGAAATCATCACTGAAATGGAAAACATTGCTGCATCAGGCTCCTTCTTGATTCTTGTTGCGTCCTAAATTTAATAGGTTTGTGGAAATTTTTACAGAGGAGGTTTTTCAGGAAAAAAAAAAAAAGTTTGCTTACCCCCTGATCAAATTAGCAGAGAACTCAGTGTGCCTATATGTTCAGCTGGAAGAAAAGATTAAGAAGATCCAATATTTATGTAATGTTTTATGGAAGTTCAATAGAAAAATCCAATATAATTTCCCAATTAAAATCACCTGCTCATTGACTTACATCCATTACTATTCTCTCAAGCCACTGTATACAGAAGCTATTCACACAGTAGTGCTATGTGAACATGCATAGGTTAAAATTAGTAATTACTGTCTAGACAATTCACTGTTAGCTATAGTTGAGTGAATACAATGAATAATTTATTTGATTAATTTTGCATTCCTTTTCCTCTTTGTGAATTGATCATGACCATGGAAAACTTGAAAATGTACTCATTTATCAGAGTTGTTTTCTGTGAATAATTCTTAACCTGAGCCTTCCTCCACCAAACAAAGCCATTCTAACTGGTGGCTTGAAATTCACATTGTAGGATATAAGCTATGGATGTGGTTAGAAATTCACTTTGTGGGATAGAAGTTAAGGAGCCCATTGGGACTGTGGTTTGTTGGGGTTTTTTTCTTGAGCAGATAATCATGTAACTAGAAGCAATGCAAAACCTGCTCTTACAGAAAAGAAAAAAAAAAAAAAAAAAGAAAACACCACCACAAACCCCATTTTGCTGCTCATTTTCTTACATAAGCTATAGATTAAGAAAACAACTTATGCAACATACAAGCAATAACTACTTCTAAATTTTAAAGGGCAATTTTACAACTGAAAATAAGTGATAAATCTGAGCCTTTGTGAATGCTATTTTTTGTTCTATACAAGCTCAAGCATGCCCGGGTTTCTGGGACTTTATCACAGTACTTTTAGCTCTGCTGCAGATCTTTAACACATTTATTTGTTTTAAACTACCTATTCATTTAAGCTGTGGCTGAGCAGCACCAGTCCTTGGGAGAGCTTAGAGCTGGATGTTTGGTGGGAGCTTCCAATGCATTGGCTTTATTAAAGGACTTAGTTATGTAAAGACCACCCCAAAGATCCTTGTATAGGTTCCTTTTAAGCTGAACTACTGAAGTCCCTGGGTACATACGTGTATTGCAAGTAACTGGAAGATTAACTGGGCCCCAAGTCTCCCCCCTTGCCCTAACCCTGACAGTTATAGTCATTAGTTACTTGAGATGAACAGGAAAGGTTCAAAATGAGGGACTAACAGCTTGCTCCTCACAGTACAGAAACTAGAGATGAAGTGGGAAATACATCACCTTCACTTCTGAGTTTAAAAGCCCTCAAGCAGAAAGAAACAAAATAAGCCATAGCTGCAGTGGGGGAACACTGAAAAAATGTCATGTGGATGAAATGTTTGTACCTCTCCTCATCATCCTAAGCTATGTACTCTCTTAAAACCTCTGCAGCATCACTGCTTCACTAAAAGATTTTGCTCAGCACCAAGTGAGATGCACTCCCTTTTCCCTTCTCACCACTGTCCCTATCAGGAGGCTCCTGCAATCTACCACCTAAAAGGATGCTCTTCAGGGGTGCTGGGGAAACAGCTCAGGACTCCTGATACCACCAGCCAGTTGAGCTTCTACTCACCGCTATCACAGTCATGCCCTGTCCTTTTGTCTGCGTAAATGGGTTGACTCAAACACACACCACTCACTAGCAGTGCACTGCAAATGCACTTCTCTTGCAAGAGCCACAATTTGCAGAGATTTCTGACAGACCTAAACAGCAAGATCCATGCAAAAATCCCATGAAGTCACTATCTGTAGCTCTTGATATCTTATTAACTTTCAAAAATCCAGCCATGAGATGCTCTTGAAAACCTCATCTTAAATTCCATGAGCATGACACAGTACTCCACAGTCATAAGGCTCTCATACTTCACAGGGCTGTTTTGCTTTTGCCATAAATTGTTTGTCCCTGGAAACCAGCTAATATTACAAGGTAAACCTTTCTGATTTTATCTGACAGAGTCAGACTTGAGCTGGCAACCTAGAGCCAAAAAGTTAAACAACCATTACAGCTGCCTATTCTGATGCAGAAGTTAATGGCATATTTTTCCCTTTGAAATTTGCTCTTCATTAGGTGAGCTTCAAAATGGAGGCTGACACAATGAGTGTTTTTAACTCTGTAGAAGATCAAATGCATTTTGACATCCATACTCTAAGGAAGAAATGACACACTAATGAGAAGCAGAGATCAAATACTCCCTTTGTCACTTAAATCTCTAGGCACATGAAGTAGATCCATCCTGTTAACCCATGCCTGGCACACCAAAAGGCTGTCCAAATGGCTCCACGTTTTCATCCTATTAAACTTTGATTCTTGTGGCTCCTTCTCTTTCACAGAGTCAGGAATTAGGTTGTTCTGGAGCACAAGGAAACAACAGGAAGAGAAAGGACATGTGCAGGATGGGAGGCTGAAAGAGGTGTGATTTTTGGATTATTTTCTCTGCCTTTTTCCTTCTACTCTTTACAGCAACCCACTGGGAGGCTGTACAAGCAGCAACAACAAATACTGGCTGTGATCAGTGTGTAAGTCAAGGCAAGGTTCTTTCTCTGCAGAAACTGAAGAGCAGGTTTGGGCTCCCTCCCAAGGTCCAGTGCAGGAGCCATGCCAGCACTGATTTGGTGGCACTGAGGTTTGAGCAGTAGTATTCCCAGAAGCTGTGAAAAGCAAACTGGAACAACAGAGTCCTTGCCATTTTGATGCACTTACCAACCCAGAATTAGAAGGTCCCAAAGATTATGCTAAACTCAATTAGCTTCTCCTTGTCTGACCACAGTTTTCAGCATGATGCCAACATTTCATCCCTTGAAACTAGCTAGATTCGTTTCTTGCCCTAGCCACAGCAGGGAATGCATTTAATACCTCTCAAATAACCTGGAATTTACATTGCCTGCTCCTCTCTGTCCTCATCAGTGCTGTGCTCTGCCACCCCTGACACTCATGCCACCCCCCTGAGGCAGTGCTGTCTTCTGCCTTGAAATGATCTTGGAAGAGCTCACAATACAAGTTCCAAGAAGTACAAAACGCAGTTTTAACTTCCAGCTCCACAGGAGGCAGAGTTGTGAAACTGCTAATTCAAGAACTTCAGAACAACACAAAATTTCAAGGCTGTCCCAAAGCACCGTGTTAATAAAGCTGTTGTTCAGCATTTTCAGTCAAGCTGAAGCACCTTTGGAGGAAATTTCTTTATACACCATAGCTGCTGATAGGCTACATTACAACTTCTAAAACTCTCTGGCTGCTGCTCTGCTCTATCTTTATAATGCTGATTTAATTGAATTATTAAAAAAAAAAAAAAGAAAGAAAAAAGAAAAAGAAAGACAAAGAAAAAAAGAAATTGCATCTAAAATAATTCCTCAGTCTAAATGATACAGGGGCCATGTAAAACAGAGTAACTACATTTACATTAAGGGCAGTACCAGCTTTAAGCAAGAGTGGTGTTTAAATCCAAATGACCATTTATAAAAGAAGCTTTCAGAGCAACATGTACATTAGAAATAAAATAGAGCATCTGCTTTGCAAGAGCATGGTCTGTTAACATAAGTTAAGAACTATACATTTCCCTCATAGATGTATGCACAATGCAAAATGAATTCATGCAGAAGGGACTGAGCTCTCTGTACATCTTAGGCAGGCAGACAATCAAATAGTTCTAAGAAGACTCACTCTTCAGCCAGCAGAACAGCTCAAAAACAAACACAATTTTGTCCATGTGTGCATATTATATTCACATACTGATTTAATTAACAGTAATTTCATTATCTCTGAGATTTCTTCTGTTTTACAAATGATGTCCTTTTGATGAGGGCTTTAGTTCAAATTACTGCCCAATCGGTTGTACACCAAGACTAGAATGCCAACTAATTGGTAATAAAACCAGGATGGGCATTCTGGAAAAAATGCCAGATGAGCCAAATTATTGGGGAATTGTTGAGGAGCAAGAAGAGTCACATTTGAGGTAGACAAAGCAAAAGCTTTACAACTCCCTCCAGCACACTATGTTTCCCTGTCTGGGTCCTGTTGATGGTCTGTATCGCTCACAAAATCACTTCAGGTTAGCTTTGCTCATCCCTTTTTTTTTTTTTTAACCTGGCTGTCAAGAGGTTTACTGTGTCCTTATTCCTAGCCTGCAGGTCCTATCACTCTTGCCAACCTATCAAAGGATCCCTCCATCAGTTTGCACTGAATTTCCACTGGCAAATTTTACAGCTTACTGTGTCCTCATTCCTAGCCTACAGGAGGTCCTACCACTCTTGCCAACCTATCAAGGGATCCCTCCATCAGCTTGCACTGAATTCCCATTGACAAATTTTTCATAAAGATAGAATCATAGAATCATAGAATGGTAAGGTTAGAAGGGACCTCAAGGATCATCTAGTTCCAACCCCCTGCCATAGGCAGGGACACCTCCCACTAGTACAGGTTACTCAAGGCCTCATCCAATCTGGCCTTGAACACATCCAGGGAGGGAGCATCCACAACCTCCCTGGGCAACCTGTTCCAGTGCCTCACCACCCTTACTGTAAAGAACTTCCTCCTAACATCTAGTCTAAATCTCCCCTCTGCCAGTTTAAGCCCATTGCCCCTTGTCCTGTCATTGCAGGACCTTGTAAATAATCCTTCCCCAGCCTTCCTGTAGGCCCCCTTCAGATACTGGAAGGCTACTATCAGGTCCCCTCGAAGCCTTCTCTTCTCCAGGCTGAAGAGCCCCAACTCTCTCAGCCTGTCCTCATAGGAGAGCTGCTCCAGCCCTCTGATCATCTTTGTGGCCCTCCTCTGGACCCGCTCCAACACTTCCATGTCCTTCCTGTGCTGAGGGTTCCAGAACTGCACACAGTACTCCAGGTGGGGTCTGACGAGAGCAGAGTAAAGGGGCAGAATCACCTCCCTTGCTCTGCTGGCCACGCTTCTCTTGATGCAGCCTAGGACTCGGTTGGCTGTCTGGGCTGCATGTGCACACTGCAGACTCATGTTGAGCTTTTCATCAACCCAGACTCCAAGGTCCTTTTCCTCAGGGCTGCTCTCCAGCCATTCACCACCCAGCCTGGATTTGTGCTTGGGATTGTGCCTACCCAGGTGCAGGACCTTACACTTGGCCTTATTGAATTTCATGAGGTTGGCCTGGGCCCACCTCTGCAGCCTGTCCAGGTCCCTCTGGATGGCATCCCTGCCCTCTAGCAAGTCGACTGTGCCACACAGCTTGGTGTCATCTGCAAACTTGCTGAGGGTGCACTCCATTCCTCTGTCCATGTCACTGACAAAGATGTTAAAGAAGCAAACCTAAAGGAAGAGAAGTAGCCAAATAGTCTTCCAAAAGCAGCACAGTCCTATCAGCTCAACAGAAGAGCACCTTTTAGCATTTCCCTCTGCACATTTATTATTGGAACCACTTAGTTCTAACAAGAATTTAGTGTCTGTGCATCCTTGAAGAAGATTTTCTAAGCCTAGTAACAATCCACATGGACCAAAGAGACCTGACATCACTCTGGCTTCAGGAACACCTGGATGCTCTGCTATCCTTAATATATGGACAGCCTGTTAACTCTTCTAAACACAGTTTTATTGAGAAACACCTGACTAGAGATGCTACGGGTATTTGTCAATCAGCTCTGAACTGGTTTCTTTCCAAAGGCAGGGCTGTGCAGTGTAGAATTCAGGCATCATTAGTCTGATTTTCAGAAAGAAGTGTCTCCAGAGCATTATCTCCAGAGCATTACACTTTTAATAAGAAGGCAGGGCAGAAAGAACTTGGAAGTGGCAATGCACATAGCCTCTGTCAAAGGAATTAATCACAGGAGCAGACACAGATCAACTGGGAGCAGGGGAGGACAAGGCCGTGGAGCTTGCCAGGGAGGAGATGTACAGTGTTTAAGAGCAAGAGCAGGGAGAGATGTCCCCTTTATCTCTCCCCAGCAGTTGCTTGCCTGAATGATCATAAATTAGTTCCAGAACTGCATTTTACAGCAATGACAATGAAGAAAGCAGTGCCAGACTCAGGACGTTTGTGGGCACATTATCTGAAGACAGAGGCTGGTGTGGGATCAGAGGAGGCTTTCCCATCACACAGGCAATTCTGCTGCATTCCTGTTGATGGGAAGACAGAATTTTTTTAAAAGAGAAATGAGGGATAGGAAAAGCCAGTTTACTATGCTGGAAAGGCCTTTGTTTCATGGGGCAATCATTAGCAGTCATCCAAACTGCAAAAATCTGGCAAGGTGTGATCAAATTGCCACAATCTGGTAAGCTTCGGAGTGGTTTCCATCAGGAGGGTTAGTGGAAAATGCTTCCTTTAGGACCCTCTCCTAAGTAGCCAGCAAGAGGTTCTCAGAGCCACTTGGCATCAGCACTCCCTGCATATTCATTAATACTTCAGACTACAGTTGCAACAAGTATCAGCAAGTGTATCTAATTGCATGAAAGAAAATCATTGGTTCACAGTGGAATAACATGGTGCTTTTACTCAAGCAGGCATAAAACATGAGTATGAAATACCTCATATAATCTCTTAGCTATTGTCATCTGTGTTTATCATCCAACAGAGCTGAATGCAGTTCTTATCTTTGATGGATGTGGCACACAATAGCTGTTTTCTTGAGTGCATCATAAATATTAATAGCATTCAACGAGCTGCTTAAAATTTGTCATGCCACATTGCTTTCATGGAAACACCCACAATGCCATTAATTTTGCCCCACCAACAGCAAATCCTCCTGGTTTCTTTCTTCCTTCTTTACTTTCAAAATTAGATGGGAGAGTATGTGCAACTAAAGAGAGGGGGAAAGGGATAATGGTTCGCACTGAGCAATTCCAAAATCTGGTTCAGACATCCAAAATGAGACTAAAAGAGAAAATGTGGGATATCCTTTGGAAAACACATTCCATTTCGAATTAAACACTTGCAAAGGCCTGTGGTGATAGGATAAAGGGCAATGGGTTTAAACTAGAGCAGTGTAGGTTTAGATTGGACATTAAGGGGCTGAACTAGATCATCTGTAGAGGTCCCTTTCAACTTAAGCTGTTCTATGATTCTAGGATTAGGACTAAATTCTTGGCTCTGAGGGTGATGAGACATTGGAATGAGTTGTCCAGAGAAGTTGTGGATACCTCACACCTGGAAGTGTTTAAGACCAGGCTGGATGAGATTTAGAGCAACCTGGTTTAGTAGAAGGTATCCCTGCACATGCCGGGGGAGGTTGGAACTAGATGGTCTTTGAGGTTACTTCTAAATTAGAGAATCACAGAAATATTCAGATTGGGAAAGACCCCCAGGATCACCAAGTCCAACTGATAGTGTGGTCAGCAGGAGCAGGGAGGTCATTCTGCCCCTGGACTCTGCACTGGTTAGGCCACACCTTGAGTACTGTGTCCAGTTCTGGGCCCCTCAATTTAAGAAGGATATTGAGGACGTGTCCAGAGAAGGGCAATGAGGCTGGTGAGAGGCCTCAAGCACAAGCCCTATGAGGTTGAGGGAGCTGGGATTGTTTAGCCTGGAGAAGAGGAGGCTCAGGGGAGACCTTCTTGTTGTCTACAACTACCTGAAGGGTGGTTGTAGCCAGGAGGAGGTTACTTTCTTCTCTCAGGCAACCAGCACCAGAACAAGAGGACACAGTCTCAAGCTGTACCAGGGGAAGTTTGGGCTCGAGGTGAGGAGAAAGTTCTTCACTGAGAGAGTCATTGGCTACTGGAATGGGCTGCCCAGGGAGGTGGTGGAGTCACCGTCCCTGGAGGTGTTCAAGGNCAACCACCTCCCTGGGCAGCCTATTCCAATGCCTGACCACTCTGTCTGTGAAAAAAATATTTCCTAATGTCCAGTCTAAACCTACCCAGTTGCAGTTCAATGCCATTGCCTCTTGTTTAAGAGCAAGAGTAGGGAGGGATGTCCCCTCTATCTCTCTCAAACCTATCATTTGAGAGACTTTATGCATCTGAGATTTGGTTGGAATTTCATTTTTGGAAGAACACTAAGAAAAGATGCTGACATTATTAAAAGTGGTCCTGCTCTGCCATATTCAGAATGGGATGTTTTAATTTAAGGAAAANNNNCTAAATTTAAAAAAAAAAAAAAAAAAAAAAAAAAAAAAGCTGCTGCTGCTTTTTTTTGTTTCAATATTAAATATTTGCACACTACTTAATAGAGTTTAATCAAACACCTCAAATCTAGAAGGAAATATATTTTTTCCTCTGTCAAACAATTTTCATTGATCCATGAGAGCTTTTCTGAGTGTCTGTTCACAAAGCAGATTGAAATCTCCTGGTTTTGCTCAGGCGGAGCAGAGCCCAGGTGGGCATTCCTCATGACCTCCACACCCCACACATTTCCCTTCCATCCTATTTCAGAGTCAAAGCCTGCATGAAACTTTTTTAAATCTTCAGAAGTTTCTATTTTGGTTGATATGCTTCAAGAAATCTTTTTAAATTTCAGTTTTCTCCATAGAATTCACCCTGTGCTTGTCAGAACACTCTTACAAAACAAAACCCATTTCATTCCCTACAACAATTAATTTAAAGATGGTAATAATTGCAGAGATACTGTCTTTGCTACAGAGACATAAACTGTTCACGATGGGCATGGGAAACACAATAATACAAAATAATTTCTTTTTTCTTTGTACTCTCTCCACAGTAGTTAATTTGCTTTGAGTTTAAAACCAGTCTTTCCAGTGTGGGGTTTTTTGGAAAGCTCAAGGTTTCAGCCCTGCTCCCTTTAATTAACGTTACAACTTACACTAAAATCTGTGATCTGGGTGTCAAAGATTCTGGTTTTACTTAATAAAAATCTTGATAATCCCTGATATGTCTGGGATGAAAATCTACTAGATATTGAATTTACTTTTAAATAGTTTTTGGGGCAAAATGGTGGATTTTGTGAAAGTCAAAACCATGTTCTGTGCAGTTCACTTTGAGTGTAAAGTAAAATAGTGACACACTCTGTAATTTAAAGGGAACTGGCAGGTCAAAGGTCAAAACCATTTCAAATAAGAAATATGCATTAAGAGCAATGGATAAACACATTTGGGACATTTTGCACATAAATACATTTTAACCAACCTCTTAAAAAAAAAATGTAAATCATTCTGGGGTTTCCAGAAAGGACTGATCCTATTCTGGTGACTTTTACACTCCAGGATTAAGTGTTCTGGGGTTTTATAACTGACCCCAGAGAGAGCAAAGAAAAGAGGCTGCTAAAGCTTGACATTTTCTTATTTTAGTTTAATGTGAAGGAAAGCTTCTTCCTAAGTCTGGGTCAATTTCCATCTTGGCATGAATATGTTCCTTTAATTGGTGTCTGTATATAAGCTATATTGCCATTAGCAAAAATTATTTTCATAGGAAAAGTAAATTCTTTAAAATTGGAGGCTTTTATTGTTTTAAAACCCTCCATTTGGATATTTGGATTCAACACTGTTCCATGCTGGAACATGGACACTCAAATTCCCATTACTTCAGACATCTTGTAACTTGTACTGAATTAAAACTGATACACAGGAGAAATCTCTCCAAACAAGGGCACAGAAGACATCATGAATGAAAGCTGTGGCAGAGTCTGAATAATGGATTAGGACTTAACCTCAGCAGACTCATAGACAAAAGCTACCAAACAAGAGAACTTCTACCAGGAAAGATGGGATTTCTAACCTCTGGAATGACTGTTTATTGACTCGAGGGTCACACAGGCATGGCTCAGCAGAGAGCCACTGGAGACTGATGCTGGATGTGGCTGCACACAGACCTGCCATGGTCTCAGCTTACTGCTCTTCAGGCACGGGACATTCCCACTACAACCCAGGCACTCAATCTTGTCTCTTTTTTTTCAGGGCAGACAAAATCAAATATTTCAGAGAGGGCTTTTTATTTAGTCAACCATTTTTCTTCTAATTTTCTCACAAATAGAATTGAACCTTTATACTAGAAAGGCATACAGCCCTTATTGGGAAAGATGTAGCCCATTATGACAATGGTGGATGCCCCACAAATAAGAGCACAAGGCCATTCTGTCTCCTCTGCAAATGGGGCTTGGGTAGACTTCCTCCAATGCTGCATTTACCCTCCTGTGCCTCACCGGGTACTATGCAGTCAAAGCTGGCAGTTTACTGAAAGCTAAAACCTCCTCCCTCCTGCCTTCCTGCTTTTTCTAAAGCAAGTAAGTCAAGTATTGCACTCAGCAGCCCACTTTCAGCCCAAGTTAGAGAAATACCCACCTTTAAGGATGATTTTTCTGGGTGTTCTTGTCAGTACATTTGCCAGCAGCAACTGCAGATGCTATTATTCAGCCTCCTATTTTAAAGAAACCTCACTGGTGTATACACAGCCATCTGTGGTTTTAAGTGATTCACAACATTAGTAAACCATTAGTCAACCATAGCTTACATTTTTGAAGAGGAAACAAGATTTCTGAAGGCATAGATTAAATACTTGTGGGATATACAGAAATATTTCATGCCGAGGGGCTCAGAGCCCTGGTGAAATACTGATTGTTGCATTTGAAAACCACTTTAGAATAATGACAGTCTGGGAATTACAGTTCTATTACTATACAAGAAAGGATCTGTTACTCATATATCTAAAACACTAGTGCTGCCAGTCATGGGCCAAGCCATCACTCTCCTAGATAAGAAGAAAATGCTGGATATTTGTCTATTATTAAACCTATCGTTCCTCAAGCCTTCAGCCTCAGCTGGAGCCGTCTTATAAAAACAGTTGAAATAAATCTTTTGAATGTCTTGTTCTTTACTTTGACTAAGTTCCTGGTTGCCTAGAAACTCTAACAGGCTTGGATTTGTCTTCTTTTCTTTTTTTTTTTTTCCTCCCTCCCCATTTCCCCCCAACTGTTAGTTAGATAACAGATCCATCCAATCACACATATTTGTGACAGAAACCTGGATGGCAGGCTCAAAGCTGGTGAAGTTTGTTTCTTGTACCCAAGGAGTGTCAGACTCCACTGAGTATCCTGCTACTAGCAACTTTCCATAACTGTGGAAAATTGCAGGTTGTGTCTATTTAGATCAAGAAAGCTAACTGTGAGAATTGTATCATCCCTGAATAGAACAGATCTACCTGTGCTATCTATTTCTATACTTAGCAAGGCATAGCCTGCCAGTTCACAAGGTTGTCGTATAACAGGGTATCTAGTTTAGATCCAGCTTTACTATGTTCTGACAGATCTGCTGGATGCCTAAAACACACCTTCTGATGCATTAGATATCAACCAAATTTACAACTTGCATCCTTCCCCCAGGGATCAGTGCTGGGCCCAATCCTATTCAATATCTCTATTGATGATCTGGATGAGAGGATTGAGTCCAACGTCAGTAAGACAGTACATGAGCTAGCAGTGTGCCCAGGTGGCCAGGAGAGCCAATGGCAACCTGTATCAGGAACAGTGTGGCCAGCAGGACAAGGGAGGTTATTCTTCCCCTGTACTCAACACTTGTCAGGTCACACCTTGAGTATAGCGTCCAATTCTGGACCCCTCAATTCAAGAGAGATGTTGAGGTACTGGTATGTGTCCAGAGAAGGGCGATGAAGCTGGTGAGGGGTCTGGAGCACAGCCCTCTGAGGAGAGGCTGAGGAAGCTGGGGATGTTTAGCCTGGAGGAGACTCAGGAGTGACCTCATCATTGTCTACAACTACCTGAAGGGAGGTCTTAGCCAGGTGGAGGTTGTTTTCTTCTCCCAGGCAACCAGCAACAAAATGAGGGGGGACAGACTCAGGTTGTGTCAGGGGAGGTATAGGCTGGAGATCAGGAGGAAGTTCTTCACAGAGAGAGTGATTGGCATTGGAATGGGCTGCCCAGGGAGGTGGTGGAGTCACCGTCCCTGGAAGTGTTCAAGACTGGGTGAGGCATTTAATGTCATGGTCTAGTTGACTGGATAGGGCTGGGTGATAAGTTGGTCTGGATGATCTTGGAGGCCTCTTCCAACCTGGTTGATTCTATGATTCTATACTTCTATGCCATCAAACTTAATTTAATTACCTGTGGTATTTGTAGTTAGCAAACGTCAAAAGGCAGATTCTTATCCTCACATTCAATGCCATAACAAAACAGTGGAACCAAAAAGAGTTTCCAATGTGGGTGTATTACACTTCCTAACCATGGTCTGTAATTCCACACAACACAATGAAAATAGATCACCTTTCCACTTTTCAGGGCATCAGTTCCACATGTTAATCTGTACACCAGATGTTGGAAGAATCAATTATCAGAGACATTCATTGTCAAAAAGAAAAGAAGATAAGCCTCACAGGAGCAAAGCAGCTGACATTTTCACCTGACACTCAATGCATGGTGGAACATTAAACTCAACAGCCCAGATCCTCAAAGGTATTTAGGGACATATTTGTATTTTGCAAGAGGACAGTGCAGTAATTAATGCTCAAGCTAAAAGCCTGTGCACTGTCTCCAAACTTGCCACCTCTCTACAGTGTTCAGTATCATCCATTTTCTATAGGCAATATTTCAACAGTCTTTTATCTAAAAAGTTTATGACAAAAACTTAGATAAAATGAAATATTTTTTCAGAGAGAATCTCCAAAAGTCAAATATTTCAGCTTGTAAACAATCTTCAAATTAAGGGATTAATCCTCCTATCCATGTATTTTTACATTGGTTGAAGTAGTTATGCACAGTTTTAGGTGATAAAAACAGCATTTCCATTCTTCAAAGCCACTCGTCTGTGCTGTCATTAGTTCTTCACAGTATAAATCTTACCTCTTTTCTAACCAAAACAATTTTTTAGAGATAATAAGCAACAGCACTGCAGGATTTTGTTAAAAGTGTTTGAAAAAGTACCTTTGGAAGTATGAAAAGTGACTCTAACTAATCATTTGAAACAGGTAAAACTGAGAGAGAGTAACTTAATTTCCATTTAATTTTCCATTCTCATCAAGCTTGGCCTATTCATGTCTGATTAATTAATGTCTGTAAAGTGTTCTGAAAATATAAAACATTACATAAATACTAAACAATAACAGAGTACTTAAGGAAGAAAATAATTTGTTGATTTGCATGGAGTTTTAGGAATCAGCATGTAGTTATTTTCCCTGTGCAAGCAGGCCCATCCAATCTCTTTCAGTTCTCAAAATAATGCTTCAGCAGCTAGAGGACAATGCATGTTCACAGGTTTTATGTGCCAATGTTCACTGAAAATTAATTAAGACTGACTTGCAAAGTTGAACTTCTAGAGGAACACACACACACAGATGGTTTTCATTCATTTTCAAGCCTACTGTCCCTCCAAACAGGACCCTAGCTGCACACTCTTGGGGATTAGAACAGCAGCACTCCAAGGATTTCAGAGGTTGCTGCATTCTGAGCTTTGTGTTTTCTCAGACTGTTGCCCAAAGAACTTAGAATCTCACTGCCCACTTCTAAAGCAGTCTGAAAGTACCATGTAATTCCCTGCATACTTATATCTGGGTATCTTAAGACAGCTTCTCTCTATTCTAATATTTTTATACCTCTATAGCTATATGAATGGACAACCATGCATATACCATGCTGGGAAGGGATGAATTTCCCAGTCCAGCCCCCACAAACAAAATACAGGCTATCAGTATAAGCACTTTGGAAGGTTAGTTGGTTTATAAAACAAAGACTAGGTAGGATAGGTATGGGAAGCCCAAATCCTGTCAGATCTTCTCAGCATAAGTCACACTGAACACCAGACAAAATAAACAATCTGTTTCTAAACTGGTGTAAAATGCACACAGCAATACCATCTGCGATGGGATCTAGTGAGCCTGGAAACTGTGCCAGGGAGACAATAAGCACTTTGCACTCTGAATTGATTCTGAAATGGTGCTCCAGTCACCTGCTAAGAGGTAATGAGGCCGTGTTTGGAGTAAACAAAACCTGGGTGGGTCAGGCTTGTTTTGCTTTCCTTAGTTTGTTTTTTGATTGTTTTTTGTTTTGGTTTGGTTTTGGGGAGGGGTGCACAGACTGACATATACAGTCTACTTTCTTAGGTCCTTTCACATCCCAAAACATTCCACAAGAAAACTCAAACATGTTTTCCTATGCAGGTTTGGCTGTACACATGCAGACTGGGTCACTTCCTCTTCCACACTGTTCTCAGCCGCTGAGGATGATGGAAATGACAGTAGAGCTTAACAAGTGCATTCCCCACTATATACCTCTATAAGAAGTGCTGTAAAACTGAAGCCTCTCAGCAGGCATCTGATTTACAGGCAGAGCTGTAAGAGCAGCTCCACAGAGCAAGCAGACCCTTCCAGCAGCAGTAGGGTTATCACAGCTGTCATCCCAGGCAGCTCCTGAGAAGAGCAGGTTGAATGCAATTGTACTCACTCATCTTCAGATTTTGCTCTTTGCTTTGCCTTGTCAGCTAGCAGTGCCTTGCATTCCCATGGCATCCTTTCTGTCGCAACTGTGCACACAGAATCTACATTGCTCACCCCGAAGTAGAGAAAAGACCTTCAGAGAGCAAATCCTAAGTTACTGGACTGTGCTGCTTCCATCTGGATGTAGTTCCCTTGGAAACCCCAACTGCCTGGCCCTGTGCAGTTGTTGAAAAGGGATGTATCAATTAGGAGGAAGTCAAGGATTTGAGGGGAACTGTTAGATGATGCAGAAAGGAGGCTGTCTTTTGGTATGCAGTTTTGTTCTCTTTTCTCTCATTAATGCAAATGTCTTATTTATTTACACAGTTTGAATGCACTGAATTTGGCCATAAATAGCACTGAGATTTATTGCATTGAGGATCACTCAAATTAAAATGGATAGTTTGGAAGAAATTCCTCCTATTCAAAGACTGCATTTTAGTTTCTTTCCAAATAACATGTGAAACCTCACAAGATACCCCCAATGTTTTTGCAGCTATCGCACAGAAGGAAGAACAGTTCGTTTTGCTACAATAAGTACTTTTACTTTCCTCTCAGTCTAACCAATTTCCAGGTACTTCCCAATGTCCCTACCAAGGATTAAAAAGTGTGGCCAGCAGGAGCAGAGAGGTCATTCTCCCCCTGTACACTGCACTGCTTAGGCCACACCTTGAGTACTGTGTCCAGTTCTGGGTCCCTCAATTCAAGAAGGACATTGAGGTGTTTGAGTGTGTCCAGAGAAGGGCAACGAGGCTGGTGAGAGACCTCGAGCACAAGCTCTATGAAGTGAGGCTGAGGGAGCTGGGATTGTTTAGCCTGGAGAAGAAGAGGCTCAGGGGAGACCTTATTGCGGTCTACAACTACCTGAAGGGTGGTTGTAGCCAGGAGGAGGTTACCTTCTTCTCTCAGGCAACCAGCACCAGAACAAGAGGACACAGTCTCAAGCTGTGCCAGGGGAAGTTTGGGTTCAAGGTGTGGAGAAAGTTCTTCACTGAGAGAGTCATTGGCTACTGGAATGGGCTGCCCAGGGAGGTGGTGGAGTCACTGTCCTTGGAGGTGTTCAAGGCAGGTTTGGATGTGGCACTTGGTGCCATGGTCTAGTCTTGAGGTCTGTGGTGATGGGTTGGACTTGATGATCTTTGAGGTCTCTTCCAACCCTGGTCATACTGTGATACTATGGGAAAAAAAAATCTCAGTTCCTGTTTAGCCACAGCATATAGGCACTGTAGTTTGTCATAATGTTCTTAGACCTAATTCCTCCTGATAAACCCATGTGAGGAGTAGGCTAAAATCAGGCACAGCTGACGGGTGCTGCCCTGGCCAGGATTTCACCTGTAGAGTCTCCCTTGCCTTTTTTACTTCTGAGCATCTCAAACAGCTCCTATTAATGCTCTGCTGATTTAATACCAGAGGACTAGCCAGAAATAATTTGCAGCATCAATTTATTACAGCAAGATTGCCCGCTAATAAGGAGCTATTTTTCACTACATAATGTAAAATAAATCAGGTGTATCTTCCCTCAGAAAATCCAAAAGCAAAACAAACACCAAACAAACCCAAACAAAAAAAAAATGCCTTTCAAGACTGCTACGCAATGTAAATGTTAAGAACATGAGATTTGATGTTAAGGGCTTCATAAACTCACTAAAGCAAAAACCCAGATCTTTTTATCAGGTTATTATTCAAATGTAACCATGCAGTCTCCCATATCTTTATCTACAAGAAAAAGAAGGGGAAAAAAAAGGGGGGGGAGGGGGGAAGAGGGGAAAGAACCAACAAGCTAGTAAATGAGAAAAATATCCCCACTGCTATCTCCAGAGTCATCACAATGCAGTGATAGAATAAATTATCTGGGGGCTCTTTCCATTTTCTCCTGTTTGTTTAAGAAAGTAGCATGGAAATCAAAGGCAAACTCAGGACCACCTGCAGCAACAAACAGCAATATTCCAAAGCATATGGTAGAAGATGTCTTTTAATGAAAAGAATCAAACTGGCCTGCAAAAGGTGATGCAGACATTAAAGTTCATTTTCCTTTTTGCAGGATTTCACAGCTAGTTTCTCCTCTGCTATGCTTTTAGTGAAGCCTCTTCAGTCTTCTCACTGGAAAGAAATTTTTCCTCTTCATGACACTGAGTTGCACTTCTTCATGCAAATCCTGGTATCATTACTACTGAAATGCCATGAGGTTTTGGTAACCCACCAAAACATTCACACCTGCAAATCAAGGCCTAACTGTTTTGCTGAAACCTGAAACTCTCCAAGGAGAGCATGTTTTCATCCATAAATATTCAATGTTTACAATGAAAGAGTGGATACACTGAAAAGGAACAGCAAGTAATTTCTGTTCAGTGCAATGGCAGAGGCATGGAAGCACTCTGTTTCCTGGGCCTTTCTGCATTGCTCTTCTGGGACCAAGGTCCAGGAGATGACAAAACCCTTCTTTATAGATCTCACCTGCAGTCAGAGGTAGACTGCTTATGAATGAGCCAAGCAAATCTTGGAAGAGGAATAAAAGTTAAAATGCATTTAGTTCAGCCAGGAACTCTGGGCCTTGGAACATGTTTCTCTGAACAACACAGAATGATGCATAGAGCAATTATTTTTTTGCTCCTGACTGGGCGAGAACTGCACCAGTTAGTGATTGTTAAATGAAGCAGCACTGCAAACTGGCAAACATAAGGGAAAGAAATGCAAATACAAGCTGTTGTTCCTGTCATTGCTGCCATCAATTTTCCTATCAGCCTTGGGCCAAGCCAGTCAAGGATGCTCACACACAACAGCAAAAGTAAAAGCCCACACGTGGCCCTCATTTAAGGACTAAAACCATAAATTCACAGAAGCAGCTTTTTCTTGTACTCCATGGTTAGTTTACAATGACAAGGTGTCAGAGATTAGATGAGCTCCGCTTTGAATTCAGGCTCAGCCTAAGATTTTATCCAAGGACATTTAGAGACAGTTGAATTGACCAGCATCTGCCATTTCTGCAAAGAGATGAAGTAAAACCCTGCCAGAGACAGCCTCAAAGCTCTGATCCTACATTGACAGTGAGCTTTTGAGTTGGATTTCCTCTTCTTTTATATCTGTGGCTCTCTGCACAGCACGAGCTCCATGCTGCCCATTCAAAACTAGCAACGCTATCTGCAAGACTGTTCGTGCACCACCTTCTGTCATTACTGTATGTGATTCACCACTACCACTGAATAATATTCCATCCACACAGTTGAGTTGGGTTTTTTTCATCTTCCACATGCATTTAAAAAAAAACAAAACAAAACAAACAAACAAAAAAAATCTCTATTGACTTTTCTGTGTGCAATTTCTCCTCTCTCACCAGGCTGCCTTTGGCAGTAGGAGCTGGAAATTAAAATTAATTAGAGTCTTGTTTACCTTTACAAACATCTTTCCTTGCTTCTGTCCTAAAAGGAGAAGTTATTGGTCATACCGAGGAAAATGCCAATATTTGCTGGTTATATGGTGTAATAGGAAGAAAACCAGCAGAGATCAACTCAGAAAGGAAGGGCAAATGTTGATGAGAAAGTAAATAAATAGAAATTACCAGAGCGTTTCTGAGCGAACTGGGCAGCATGCAGGCTCCCTGGCTGTTTCTCTAGATTTATGCCAGAATATCCCCTCCACTGAAATCAGTGCTCATGTGTCAGCTTAAAGTTCTAGAACCAAAATGTCCATCAAGCCCAGATGTAGGCCAAGAATCCCTCCTAGAAAAGGTGCATTTGATATTAAAATGAGACATTTGCATATTTTAACTAAAACATCAGCCTCAAGCTTTCTGCATACATTCTCTTTAAACCCTGCCTGCACAATATGGCTGAGAGCTACATCTTCAGAAAGTATTTTGTCCTTTCTCAGTAACTCAAAATGGCCTTTTTGTTAAATTGACACTTTGCAGCTCACTAGACTTTGTGGCTCTTTCGGGAGAAGCAAAGGAAAAAAACAGTCCAGTTGTTTTGTTTAGCAATGAAGTTTCCCACACATGCATGCTAATTTATTTCATTGAAAATGTCCCAACTAATTGCAACATTTACCCTTAGAGCACATGCATGGCAGTCACATTAATACACCAGAAGACAATGGCTCCAAAGGAGCTATTATCATGTACCAGGCCAATAATCCACACACACGGTAAAGGCTTTTCACAAAAGACTCGAATGGTTTCCAAGGAGCCATTTTGGCACATCAGGTAAATAAAATATTATTGAAATGTATTTTTTGCATTTAAATCACTTGCAGCAGGTGCACAGGAAGTGGCATATAATAAAATGCCTCACATTCCCTTGAATACTAACGAGAATCAACAGAAACGTTTAGCAAAAAGAAGCAGCAGCAGGTTCTTACCATGGCAAGAGGAACAATTCCCACAAACATTGTTCTGCTGACAAAGATCTCAGAGACCACCAGTTCACTCAAGGAGTCATCTCGAGGGTATTCCACCTGCCAGGTAATTTGTTGGGCTCCTGCCAGGCTGCTAGCATTGTCAATCTCGAAGTCCATCTGCAGGATCTCATAGGAGGACATGTTTGCTCTGAAAAGAAAAAAAAAAAAAAAACCAACAAAATTTCACACACCATCAGTAGGATGTTAATAACAAAACAGGTTTTGGTTTCTCTTTTCTATTCACCTGAAAATTTACCATTAAATTCAACAAGAAAACCTGAAGACACTGACAGAAACCTAAATCAAGCTATACACCAGGCAACAGCTATACTTTAGAGAGAAGATGACACTTTCTTTTTTTAGTTTCCTGAACTGGAGGCGTTTTCCCCATTAAACTCAGGCATTCATTCTCTGTAATCACAATGAACTTACAGAATAAGCCCCAAACATTGCACAGATGTTGCTAAATTATTTAATATAGCATTATTATCATTTTGTTGCTCCAAATACAGATGCTCAGAAACAACAGAGTACTTGGTTCTTTCTCATCCCATAGCAGGAGTGAGCTATAGTGGGGAAAGAAAAGAAAAAAAAAAGCTTTCTAACCCAACCTTGTCTTTATCTCAGTGAAAAANCAAACACCCCACCCACAACCAAACAAAAACAAAAACCAAAAAACCACAGATTTGCAGAAATTATCCGTGACTAAAAACTGGGGGGGTGGGGTGGGGGTGGGGGGTGTAGAGTGACCTTATTTTTAATTCATTAAAACATTTTTCTTGTCAGTGGTTGAGACTTACAATTCTATCCCAATCTTTATATATTTCTCATCTGGAAATAAAAGTTTCAAGGTAAAGACACAGATATAAATTCACAGCATCCAGAACCACATTCAAAAATAGCTCCCGTGTCTTTTGTTAACAGCAACACTTAGCACTCTCCTCTGGTCCAACACTATGTAAAAATTAATTATTAATCCTTGGGTTAGAAAGACAGGGCCTTATCTTCATGTTACAGAGTGGAAAATAGACACCAAGATTTAGCCAACGGCACTCAGCACATGCACAGCAGGGACACAAAACAGACCTTTGCTTGTCTAGCACTTTGCTTGCACAAAAATTAAGATACTTTACAAAACAGCATACAAGTTCCTGCCTTGATTTCCCAGACAGACACCTGCAGTGTGGAGACCTGATGCAGCTTACAAAACATAAAGATGATGGGAAGGTAGCTAGCCTAACTGCAGACCCAACTCCTTAATCATATTCTATTGGAGAGACAACCAATGTTATCAATATTACTGAAGTTTCAGGGCACCTGCTGGTAAAATGGGTTAAAAGCTGAATTTGCAGCACATGGAGGAACTCCATAACAACTTGAACGTGCTTTTACTGTAAGAGTGGGAGAGTTTGTTCCTGACCTAGTGATGTGCCCTGTGTATGCATGCACCCCTCAGGGAGGGGACTTTCTCCTGTCCCATAGTACCTTTTCTGTGTGTCCTTACCCTAAAATAGTGACTCCAATAGTTGAGTTCAGAGAAAGTTTTAGTCTGTTGCTGCAAACAACACAGACTTAAAACATCCTTTTCCTCTTCCCGACTGCACAGAGGCAGAATCTGGTTTTGCCATCTGTTTTTGAAGGCACATTGTAAAGAAAAAAAAAAAATCTGAACAGGAATTATTGATTTTCTTGTTTTCTTTCTGACAACAAACACCACAAACATATGCTTCAATGCCTAGAGAATAAATATTTTCCATGCTGACAGAAGATAATATCCACCTCCAGCAAAACTAGAAGCTATTAAGGCATCTTTTGGGTGGCCAACCAGACAACCAGCAAAAAGCTTTTAAGACAAATTTTATTGCACAATAGTAGGGTAATTAAACCATTTCTGTCAAAAACAGGACCACTGAAGGCACCACACTGGAGTACTCAACTTCATAGTTTTCTGTACATCACTTCTGGCAGTTTGTTTTAGCTAAATTACATGAAAATAATTTGCCCCCAACACAGAAATAAAATTTAGAGATGAGTTCTACACTAACTTTTAGAGATGGGCTTTAGCTATGGATCTAGGTATTGAGTCTGATAAGGTATGTTTAGATCTGTAATTCAGGTTCAATCTGTTCAAGTTGTCATTCACAGGCGGTTTCAAATTCAGAGCAAAACTGCTGATGGAGGATTGTGCTTGAGGTTCACCATTTACATAAGATGTCATTAGTTTGCACTGATAAATCCATTCCATGTGCCCCACCCCCTGGCATTCCTTTCACCTCAGTCCATTATGCCTTCAATTAATCCTTTCCTTCTTTTTCTTTTTACACATCCAAAAAGTCATCAGAACAGAAGGTTTATTTTTTTGAGACAAACAAGGACTCAGATCTCCCTAAGAAAAACATGCATGTGGCTTGCATATAGAACAAGCTGAAGTAATTGTCAGGGAGTAAAACAACTTTTGTGCTTGTAAATCTGCAAATACCTTCCCTGCATCTTTAGCATGGCTACACAGCTATAAAAGCCATAAGTTTCATTCAAAGGCAGACATGGTTATACACTGCTGGATTAGAAATGAGTCTCTGTGCATCTAGACAGGAGCAGCGACTCTGATGCGTAAACCTTCCTTAGATCTGACTAATATTAATGTATGA
Source organism: Eubucco bourcierii (assembly GCA_013396675.1). Lineage (NCBI taxonomy): Eukaryota > Metazoa > Chordata > Aves > Piciformes > Ramphastidae > Eubucco > Eubucco bourcierii. The sequence continues at coordinate 110,737 of VWZE01020251.1, forward strand.
ACTAGAGAAAAGCTCATTTCCCAGTGCTCCCAGGATTTTCTAGACTTTGGCTCCAAAGAGAATCCTTATTGTCACCTGGAAAACCAGTGAGGCTTGTCAAATGCTTTCTGCTTTGTCTCTGAAGCAAATCAGGTAGCATGACATATTAATACCAATTAGAGAGGGACCCAAATCTTTTCCTTTGGACTTCTGCTCCAAAGGAGATGGACTTACCGTATCTAACCACCTGTCACTTGTGGAATTTCTCCACTGACTATATAGCTACATCAAGGCAATATCCAGCTGTGTGGAATCCTTCATTCATCAGCAGGTTTCCAATTTCCTTCAGAGCAGCAGGTCAGTGAATTTTCCTTAAAATCATGGTCTCCCTTTGTTCCACTTTAGGATGAAATTTCAGTCTCCAAGCAACGTCAAATGTTCCCTGGATATGGGGAACAGAGTATTCCATGGACTAATCCTTCCTCTTTGTTTTAAGTCTTTTCCCAGTTCACAACTCTAATGAACCCTCAATAAAACCTGAAAACCCAATTTATTTCTTGCTCAAACTCACGCCTTCCTACTGGCAACAGCATCTCTTATCCTACAGGAGCTTTTCCCCTTAGCAGGAACATTGCTACTATACTCATAATTCTTGCAATTTATTAACCATCCTTTATAACATCATGCGGGAGGCCACTGCCTTTTTCCACTGAAATGGATGGAGATCGCTAAAGTAAAACCAGAGACAAATTAAACTATAACCAAGACCTTAAAGGTTAGCATTTCCTTATGTCAGCTCCATTAGCTGATAAATCCACATCACAGCACCTGCAGATAAATTTCCTTCCTGTCTGTGCAGCATTACACTACAACCCTTTGCAAAAGCAGCAGTTCCAACCTGCCGTGGCAAATCTTCAGCTTCCAGTCTGATTTGCAGCTGGTGGCCACTACGTTGTTCTTTGTAGCCACTGTCGATCTGCAGCTGCTTGGTAAAGACAAAATGTTACCAGTGGGAAAACCCACTAGCAGAGGAGACAAGGACTGTAACTCATGTTGTTGCCAGCCATTAAATCCTACTAAACCAAACTTTATCCTATAAAGATTTTTCAGCCTTTTCTTGAGACTTATTCCATTTTTCTCTTAAATTGGGAAGAGTCTGAGGGAATCGGAGGCCTATAAATCTCCTTTCCCTGTTTTTCTTCTCTTTTTAGTTAAATATTTCTATTGTCCAGTGAAGTCTTTTCCTGATTTAGAAGAATTTTGCCAAATCCTAGTTTAGAGAAGCAATAAAAAAATAAAAAGTCAAAATTACTTTTATAAAAAAAGATTATTTCCTGCAAGCACAAGGAAAAGACCTTATAATTTTAGGCAGCTGGCATGCTTGCTAATAAGTCCATTTCTATGGAAATGAGTTCATAACTATTAATTTTGCCTGCTCCTGATCTATTCTTGATGAGCCTTTCAAATTTAGAAAAGCGCTTCATGATTCTCTCAATTTGGTAATTACTAACTCCCTTTGATGAATCCAGCCCAGTGTTTCAGACATGAGACATTCATTACACATTTTTCTTTCTGGTGAGAAGAGAAAAAGAAACCACGGGTTGGGATTTATTTCCTCTTGCAAACTTTGCTAAGTTGCCCTCTTCTTCAAATTGTCATTTATAATCTTATCTGCGTATTTTCACAACACTGCCTCTACTAGGGGCTAGAAGAACCTCAAACCCTTGAGAATTCTGCATGATTTCCTGTTGACTAGCCTCATAAATGTCTAATGCATTCAAACCAGATCCCCAACAGTTCAGACAAGCTTTGTAACATAAGTCTTTACTCTGCACCCTGCAGTTAGTGGACACGGTTGTGATCCCAACTTGCAACAGAAGAGAGCAGAGTTTTGGCACAGAATGGTAAGTCCATGTCAAATAAAGCCAACTCAAACTTCAACTAACTCCAGAATAATAAGACTTAATCAGGACAGGAAAACAGTTCTTAACTCCCAGAACTGTCCTGCAAGGGACACAGCCAGGTGAGAGCTGCAGGCATGCAGAGCCCAACTACCCTGCTCCACCTGCCAAGTTGAACCCAAAAGACTTCCTTGAGCAGGTACATTAGGCCACAGAGCACTGAGCACTCAGCCCAAAGGCAGAGCCTCTCCTCAGTTAAAAACACTCTCCCAGTGGAACTAATCACAGGCTGCACAAAACACTAGAAAAATAAGCCCTAGGTTTCAAGTGCTCCTAAGCACCATAGAGAACCCTTGTGCTACTGCATTCAGATGCTTTGTAACTATTCACACCATTTTTGGGGGGACTGTCTAGCACATCACCTTGTCACTTATAGTCTGGTTGGTTTCATTCCTAAATCTGCTAATATATGCAAAATGAAGGGGGGCAAGGGGAGAACTAGATAGATAGATAGATAGATCAGATAGATAGATATAGCACATTTGAATCTAAAAAAAGCATATAGGAAAGATGGGGAGGGACTTGTTACAAGGGCATGTAATAATAGGACAAGGGGCAATAATTTTAAACTAAAAGAGGGTAGATTTACATTACAAGAAGTTAGATCAGATTAGGGTAGATTAGATTGAGAAGAAATTCTTCGATGCTGGTGAGGTGCTGGAACAGGTTGCCCAGAGAAATTGTGGCTATCCCATCCCCGGATGCATTCAAGGCCAGGTTGGATGAGACTTTGTGCAACCTGGCCTAGTAGAAGGTGTATCTGCCCATGGCAGTGGGGCTGAACTAGATGGGCTTCAGATTTCACTTCCAATCCAAATCATTCCATGGTTCTATGATTTATAACCTAATGAACTATTTACACAGAACTGCATGTGTTTTTTTCCCCAAAATAATAGATTACTAAGAAGGTCCATCATGGATCTAATATTAGAGGTTTTGGTAAGTACTTCAAAATTACTTATTGTTAAAATAATGGAGGGCGACAAAGATGGTCAGAGGGCTGCAGTAGCTCTCCTATGAGGACAGGCTACAAGAGTTGGGGCTCTTTAGCCTGGAGAAGAGAAGGCTTCAAGGAGACCTTCTAGTAGACTTCCAGTATCTGAAGGGGGCCTACAGAAAGGCTGGGGAGGGACTATTTACAAGGTCTTGTAATGACAGGAGAAGGGGCAATGAGCTTAAACTGGCAGAGGGGAGATTTAAACTGGATGTTAGGAGGAAGTTCTTTCCAATGAGGGTGGAGAGGCACTGGAACAGGTTGCCCAGGGAGGTTATGGATGCTCCCTCCCTGGAGGTGTTCAAGGTCAGGTTGGATGAGGCCTTGAGTGACCTGTACTAGTGGGAGGTGTCCCTGCCTATGGCAGGGGGTTGGAACTAGATGATCCTTGAGGCCCCTTCCAACCTTACCATTCTATGATTCTATGATTCTAAAATAATACTAAATTTAATTTATTCCTAATTTTTATCTCAGTCAAACATGGAATTATTGAATTAAGAACTGAAATGATACCCAGTGATTGATGTTATGGTGGCAGCGGCTGTCTAAATAGTTACTACTTACTGTAAATAAACAAATGTCTATCATCAGCTATCAGAAATCTTTACATTGCTAACCAAACTGAAGAGCCTGCCCTATGCATTTTGTAGAGAATTGAATATGCAGAATGCCACAGTGGAAGGCACTTTGCAGTGTGCCATAGGTACATGGAGAGCTGGCTGGCTTACACTCCCAATTCAGTGACAATCTAGTTGATAAAAGTCAGAGCCTTCTATTTGAATCATAGAATGGTAAGGTTGGAAGGAACCTCGAGGATCATCTAGTTCCAAGCCCCTGCCATAGGCAGGGACACCTCCCACTAGTACAGGTTACTCAAGGCCTCGTCCAGTCTGGCCTTGAACACCTCCAGGGAGGGAGCAGCCACGACCTGCCTGGGCAACCTGTGCCAGTGCCTCACCACCCTCACTGGAAAGAACTTCCTCCTGACATCCAGTCTAAATCTCCCCTCTGCCAGTTTAAACCCATTGCCCCTTCTCCTGTCATTACAAGACCTTGTAAATAGTCCCTCCCCAGCCTTCCTGTAGGTCCCCTTCAGATACTGGAAGGCTACTATAAGGTCTCCTTAGTGCAATTGGCTATTACAGGAAATCAAGAGTTCCATTCATTCATAAAACAATGTTTTCAGTAAATGGTAATCTGCTTTTGAGGCTCACAGCAGTGTAAACAAAACTCTAAAACATAGAGCTGACACTAGGTAACTGGAAATTATAAAATGTCTGCTATCACACTGCTTGAGAATCTTTTCAAGGTTAATAATGGTCAATTCCTACTCTCTCTGACAAATGTGACCAGATTCAATGAGAACAGGATTACATAAGCAAGGTATATTAGTTTATAAAGTATTTCAGTAATACAGGTCTCTCTCCTTTGATCTCAAGAGGATTAATTTCGTAAGTACAGTTTACTGAAGAGCAAACACTCGCAAGAGGAGGCTTTTCAACAACTGATTGGAAATGCTCAAGACCCTAATTTCCTGCTGAAGCCAAATGAAGCAGCAGACAGCCAGGACCTCTTGGGGAACAGACACAGATTAATGGTCCTGACCTTCTTTCCCCTAAGGAAATTAAGATCCCAGCAGCCCAAGATGGAGGAAATCAGAGCAAATATCTACTAATAGAGTAGCATCCAGGTTCTGAATTATGAAGATTTGCATACTGGCAGCCCTTACACCTTGATGAGTGTTGCTTTCCCGAATGTAGGCACTGGGTAACAGGAACTTGTGGAGAATAACACCTTTAAAACCAAGACATCTTCTAGCAGCTATGTCCTTAACCACAGATCCAATTTAGTGGGGCGAAACAGCTACTCCCTTGTCTCATGTAGGAAGTTTGACTTGATAATAGATGTTAAAACCTCATCCCTTTTCTCCTAGCATGTATCATATTCATTAGACTGTAAGGGCACAAAGCTCCATACAAGCTTGGGAGCAGCCTACTCACACTGTTCTACCAGACATACTTTCTGAGAAAGGGGCCTCATCCCAAAGAATACTTGAGATAGATCTGGCTTGAGCCCTGCATACATCACTGAAGGTACCCCTGCCCAGTGCTCCAGTCGAACAGAGAACTTGCTCTTCTGTCCACTTTATACCAACTACAGGCTTTCCCAAAACATTTCTGTGTCTGATCTTGTTTTTCCTTCACTGCTGTAAAAGTTCGTGCTCTTCACTGATACATGGGCAATGCAACTGGCTACAGAGGGTAAAATCAAGCTGCTAAATCTGTTAAGAATGTATGGATTGACACAGCATTTTTTAATAATCCAATAAAAGCCATAAAAACAAGAAGAAAATATTTTTGTTCAAAACACACCGCCAAGACCAGATATTATTCATCTTATTTTGCTTAGCCAACATTTTCCCACAACTGAAAACAATAAATCTAGATAATGAGCAAACCTTTTAAGCTCTTCAGCTTCTCCCACTGCCAATTCACAACTGTGCTGCTCACTAACAACTTGCAATAACTTCCACTTTATTTGATTTTTATCAACATCATCATGACAACCCTGGAGACAAGTGAGACAATTGCTTCAATTATTTTTATTTGCTTCCACCCTTGTGACACCGCACAGAAATTCTTCTGGTAAAAAGAAGCCTTAGATGCTATTTTAGTTAGCCTATAACAAAACAGGACTTTTTGGACCAAATTCAGTATGGGAGTAATTGATGTGCTCCACTGGTAACATGTACTGCTGGGCACTGGGACTCCATTTGCTCCTTTGTCAGGACGCTCCCCTTTTGAAATAACATATAATCTTTTGGGCTTTGAAAAGGCATTTTGATTGCACTGGAATCTTTTTCTGACTACTATTTAGAACCTCTTTATTGCTGCGCTGTGTATTTCTTAAAATAAAGCTTCTTTGCCAGGAGAAAGCATCTTGCTGGGGAAAATAACAAACATCCTGTAAGAAATTTTGGCCAGGCTTTAGCTGGTGTTGGATGCAAATATAGAGGGAGCTATTGTTGTTTAAAAAAATAAGAATGATTTTATGATGAAAGATACATGCTGAATGCTAGCCAGTTAATAAGTACCAACAGCCCAAATGGTGCTTACAATTTTTCTATTCAGAAATTCTTACATATTTATATACCATAATCACATGGAGTATTTTCAACAACGCTGTGCAAGCAGCTGAAATAGATTATAAAGCAGAGATGGAGTTTTAAAGAATCAATGATGGAAAAGTCAAGATAATAAAGTGATATAAGAACTCTTTTGTAAAGCAGGCACTTATATACAAAGACTTTCCCTACACAGACTCTCAAACAAGCTTTAAAAGAACAAGAATATAACTCTAGGAAGCACTTTTTTTTTTTACCAAGGTAGATGCTGCATCTGAATAACCCAAGGTGTGGGTACCTTCAGCCAAGCTTCATGCAAAGTCAATGCAGCAAATATTTCCCTTGACCTCAAAGAAACCAGAGTGGATAGTCGGGGCACTCAGAGTCTCAACGGTGAACAGGGAATATACCCTAAAAGTTACTTGCTGGAAATCCTTGGTGACACTATCGTGCAGCAGGACAGCCACAAAATATCTCTATAATGCCACCATGCAGGAGCCAAATGAACACCCCTCTGGCAGGTAATTAAGCAGAAGAAAAAGGCCACCCTTCAATTCCTGCACTACCTCTGCGCTAGACTATTGGCTACCAGCTCCACACAGCTGGAGATGCTTCATTCAGAGTCTTGCTCCTCCCAGCCAGCTATAAAAGGACAAGCTGGGAGTGACTCTACATGACAGGTTCTGAACTTATACTGCTATGGCAGGAGAGTTGGACTAGAATCATAGAATGGTAAGGTTGGAAGGGACCTCAAGGATCATCTAGTTCCAACCCCCTGCCATAGGCAGGGACACCTCCCACTAGTACAGGTCACTCAAGGCCTCATCCAATCTGGCCTTGAACACATCCAGGGAGGGAGCAGACACAACCTCCCTGGGCAACCTGTTCCAGTGCCTCACCACCCTTACTGTAAAGAACTTCCTCCTAACATCCAGTCTAAATCTCCCCTCTGCCAGTTTAAGCCCATTGCCCCTTGTCCTGTCATTGCAGGACCTTGTAAATAATCCTTCCCCAGCCTTCCTGTAGGCCCCCTTCAGATACTGGAAGGCTACTATCAGGTCCCCTCGAAGCCTTCTCTTCTCCAGGCTG
>VWZE01020251.1:117984-129660 GCA_013396675.1 Eubucco bourcierii
GTTGAGCTTCTCATCAACCCAGACTCCAAGGTCCTTTTCCTCAGGGCTGCTCTCCAGCCATTCACCACCCAGCCTGGATTTGTGCTTGGGATTGTGCCTACCCAGGTGCAGGACCTTACACTTGGCCTTATTGAATTTCATGAGGTTGGCCTGGGCCCAACTCTCCAGCCTGTCCAGGTCCCTCTGGATGGCATCCCTGCCCTCTAGCAAGTCGACTGTGCCACACAGCTTGGTGTCATCTGCAAACTTGCTGAGGGTGCACTCCATTCCTAGACTAGATGATCTTCCAAGGTCCCTTCCAGCCCCTGATGTTCTGTGATAGGCTCTTGAATCTTGTGTGTACAGACATGCATGCAGCTTCCTAGATAGAGGGAAGGGCTTGGGTAAGTCACCTGGATCACCCTAACAGCTCAAACCACATTTGCTTGGCATTTTGAACACCTTAGGATTTGTGTATGCCTGGAATTAGCATGAAGTGATCAGGTTCTTTTCGTATGCACCCAGTGCATCAAGAAAGCAAAACACAACTAGAGCAAGGGAAAAGTTACAAACATTCCAGTGGCTGCTTTGATCTCAGAATTACAACTGAGGCTGACAGCTGGATCTCCTTGGGGAGAAAAATCAACCAGTGGGGATCTAAAGATGCAAACTCTCCACGCACTGAATTTATGAATGAAAGGGGAGACAAGCTGCAGATTGTGACATGAATATACCTAATGTGCTGAGAGGATGCAGGAAACCAGCGACAAATGGTGCTCTCCCCTTGAGGATTTTAAAGCCTAATTCAACACCTTTTGAACTTAATGCTTTGCTTAATGGGTAGACAGTGTAAACAAGTAAATAACAGAATGCCAAGCAGCTAACAAGGACAAGGACAAAATTTAAAAGTCTCCTTTTCTTCTTTCCAAAGCTTGCCAAGAATGCACAGGATGCATGAGCCTGTTGTAGAATCTACATAATCCCACCTGCATGGAATAATTAAAGAACAAATCAAAAGAGGAACACGGGCAAGAATTATTTCGTTCCTCCTACATTGTCTTTAAATTTAAACAAGATTAAGCATCTAATGAATTAGGCCTAGCTTTCATTGAACCTAATGTACTCTTAGACAGAGAGATAATGTGCAGGATATCCTGTGGCTAACTCACACTTCTGCTAAGAAATAAATGGCCATGACAACATCCTCAGAGAAGGTAAAGCAGGGACCAGTGTAGCCCACTGACATAAACACATATGAGACCTCCTCTCTCTGCGAGACACATGGTGTGCATAGAATTGTTTTATTTTATAGGGGGATAATTATTCCTTTAAGAAGAGTGAAGCATTTTCTCTCACTGTCAATATTCACCAAAAAGGCACTAAAAAATGAAAGTGAAACTGGCACATAAACATCGGGTTTCCATATGGGTTAAAACTGGTAGAGGGGAGATTTAGACTGGATGTTAGGAGGAAGTTCTTTCCAGTGAGGGTGGTGAGGCACTGGAACAGGTTGCCCAAGGAGATTGTGGCTACTCCCTCCCTGGAGGTGTTCAAGGGCAGGTTGGATGAGGCCTTGAGTGACCTGTACTAGTGTGAGGTGTCCCTGCCCATGGCAGGGGGTTGGAACTAGATGATCCTTGAGGTCCCTTCCAACCTTACTATTCTATGATTCTATGTTTTAGTTAATAAACAAGATTAATTCATCCAGCTGAGCAAACACAGGCTGGATCAGGGCCTGCAGTCACTATATGAACAGCAAGAGCCATGTGCAGTAATTCTGTGTACCTCCAACCCTTTGCTAGTTGAGATCAGCTGAAATTTCTGATCTTTGCAATAAAAATCAAGAGAGAAATAAGCAATTATAATGTAAGACGTTCCATTAAGAGTCTATTTTTGCCCTAAAAATTGCTCAAAATTTCCCTAGAAGTGCACAGATAAATAAAAAAAAAAATAAAAAAAAAAAGAAAAAGAAAAAAAAAGAGGCAGAGAAGTGGATTTGATATTTCTTTTAAAAAATCATTACACAATTACTTTCTATTGGCGTGACAGTAAGGTCAACACAAGGGTCACCATGTGATGTCTCTAAGTCACCTTTTTGGAGGGTAAAATGACTTTGTCACACTTGCAAGACAATGATTTCCCAACATGTGATGAATTCAAATGCAGTGACAGCTAACAGAGGGCTGCTGGGATATTGCTCAGAGCTAAGGTCATATCATGAATAAATGAATGCAGGGACAAGTGAGTAATAAGTGAGGTTAATCCATTTAGGCTCTGAAAAGGCATAATTAGACATGGAAAGGGGAGAAATAGTGTTTCATCCCATCTTCCCCACTCCTCTGTTTATAGAAAATGTCCCTCCCAGGACTTCATTACAACAAATTTCCTCAGCAGTGAATGTTTCAGCAACCTGTGGATGGAGTGGGGCAGTGTCAAAGCTGAGTTGCTTACTAGTGTGAGGCAGTCTTGACACCTGCACCATTGGGAAGAAGAATCACCCCTAAGGATATGGCACTGAGGCCAATATATGACCTGAAAAGAACAATAACAGAGATACTGCTGCAGTGGATGTGATGTTACATCGACTCCCTTATTGCCCACTGCAATAACCACATCATTTGAGGACTGTTCTGCATTTTCATTTTCCTTGCTACAATTAAAAATGTTACCTAAGCAAAAATACCAGCTGCCACAAAGAACAGATTCAGCACTGAAGAATGGCTGACAGTTCTGGGAACAGAGGAGTGGTAGATGCCCCATCCCAGGCAACAGTTCAAGTCTGGTTGGACCTGGCTCTGAGCAACCTGATCTAGTCGAAGATCTCCCTATTCAGGGAGGTTGGATTAAATAACCTTTAAAGGTCTTTTCCAACCCAAACTAATCTATGATTCCATGGTTTCCAGATAAAACAGGCAAGTTCCTGTAACCATTGCATATCACTCTAAGCTACATAAGCTATCCCTAACAGCACAATTTACGAAATCATCCTCCTTATATCCCTTTCCTTCCTGAAACTTTTCAGGATTTCATAATCACTTTCTTCCTCTTGCCCCCCTCCTAACTCTCTTCCTCCCTGCGCAAGAATATGCTCAGCCCTGGAAAATTGTTTAGCTGAAATCCTTAGATTTTGTTGAGCCCTGGCATTCTTTGAGGCAGCTGTATTTACACCCATCACTGCTGGGTAGTCATGCTGGAAGCAATTAGCTTTCAAGCTTTTTCAATATCCCCTTTCAAAAACTTTGAGAACTCTCATTGCTATTGATTTAGATGTGGAGAAGCATAGAGAGGGGAAGGAGGGGAAATTAAAAAAAAAAAAAAAAGAGTTCATCCATATGCTGAGCTCCTTTAGTCTGACTCAAATGCAGCAACTTCAGCTCTCCACCAGTGCCTCCACAGACACATTCCCAGCCTGTCAGTGAAAATGCTCAAAGGCCTGGGAAACCATCACCATAGCATTCAAGCCAGTAGCTTCCAACACTTCTGTGTCCAGGAAAGGATCAACCAGACAGCAGCCATCTCAATTGTAGATGGACAGGTTGTGTTTGAGCACATCTGCTGAATTTAAAAACACTTTCACGTGTATCATTTATATTTTTCTAAGGGAAAATCTGTCACTGTTGGACTATTTAAAAGAAGGAGGGAGGAAGAAGAGAAATGGAAAGAAAAACATGGTATAAGACAGTAGCTAAATGTATACTGATTGCAGTAATTGCACCCATTCCTCTGTTGGAAAGTCTTGTATTGTATTTCTAATATGCGCTGATAAGTGCATTCACAACATGATTAACTGCCTCCAGACAAGAATGGCTATTATGTTTAACAGACTGATTAGCAAGTGACAGAGCTGCAAACTGTACTCCTAGTAAATTGGCTGCTTTTAAATTACAGCAGCTTCTTTTTATGGTGCCATTTTTAAAATGCAATGGTTTGTTACACATGTGCAATGTAATTCCTAGCTGACAATAAGTAATGGAGGATAGCAAGCTTTTAACTTTAATCTTCAGATCTCAACTACAGCATTGCTCATTTTCTTTTTAATTACAGTGAAATCTGCACCATACATGGTATTCATTAGGCAACATCCTTTCTTCAACACTGGTCTCTCAAAAACCTATCCTTAAACACAGAGACAATGATTGTACCCTACCTCTTCCAGGAGTTCTGACGCAAGCCATCATATTTGCTGTTTTGTAAGCAGTCAACTAAGACAGGATTTATTGTGGTCTCAGACAAGATTTATTGTATTTGATTAATTCCCCATTCTTGCTGCTATGGACACCTTTCCCATGGGCTTTCACAGAACCCCTGTGACCTCCAAGAAAGCAAAGGGAGCAGAGTCGTGTTTGTGCCACCAACAGCCCTGCTCATCTCCTGCAACAGAAATCACAGCACAGATCTCAAACCTGACCTTGGCCTGGACCTACCATGGCATGAGCCATGCCCCTGCTATAGCCAGGACTGTTCACACCATTAGGGAAATGAGTTCCTCTTTAATTTCCTGTATTTCATAACAACAAATGGTGTGAGTTAGGCACCCAGTTCCTTGCAGTGTTTCTGAAAATCCTGCCTGTGTGTTTCTGTTTTTGTTGATGGCTCTTATTTTTATCGCTGTAACATATGAGAGCACCGCTCTTGGATTTGAGCCCTCTGTGTATTTCATACAAACACAGCTATAGAAGACAGCCCTGACCCAAGAGCTTGCAATCCACAAAACAGAAACAGAAAAGAGATGTAACAATCTGCACCAATTTAAATTCATGCAGAAAGCACAAACCCTTTAAGTACAAATTTATCTCAAGACTTTCAAGCTCAATGACATCATGTGCTTCAGCTTATTTATAACATAAAGCTTAGTATAACTTGTAAGGAGATAGAATAAATCAATTTGCTCTATCACAGAACTTCATCAGATACAATACAGATGGCTCAGCTACCATGGTTAAAAATAACCTACACATTTTTAAATCGGCTCAAGGCATTTATCAAAGTAGGAAACTGGTGGAGGAGGATGTTGTCTGCCTTGTATACATTAATGAGAATATCCACCCAGAGTCTGGGGGTTTTATTAATCTTCTCTAATGTGTTTAGAATTTTATTCTGGACAGTCAGCTGAACTGAAAGAATTCAGTTTCCCAAATAATTTACCTTTGCTAAATAGTCAGACAGAACAACTTTATGTTGTTTATCGAACATAGATAAGAAAGGAGGGAGGAGGGAAGGAAATTCATCTAAAAGGCAACCTGATTGTAGAACAGAACATAAAACCTTGGTTACAAAACCACTGTAAAACAAACCTGGTGTCTTGGCTGAGCAGCCAAACATTTCACACTGGATAATAAAAGGATGATGGGAATTAACAGACCCCGAGAGGTAAGCCCTATAGCAAATTAATTATTGGGGAGATGGCACCACAGAGCTGGTCCTATAGATTCTGGCAGCCTCCTGCACAGTCCTCAACCAGTCATCTTGTTCCTCCCAGCTAATCTGGACCAGGCAGGGAGATAGAGTGCAAAACATCTCACAGCCCTGCAAATAATATTGTTTGAAGAATGAAATTCATTTGTTTCTCAGCTTTCATCACTCTTGTTCTCACATTCCACCCACAGAGGGAAAATTAGGTGTTGAAGTTTGCTCAGGATTTATTTACTAAAGGATTTACTGCAAGATTGTTGAAGGAGCTCTATCCAGCTCTTCCCACAGGAAGCGATACCACAACGCCCCACTGTCTCTGGAGAGGGAGCAAATGCCAGCATGAACAGCTCAGAATGTGTATGCTTTAAGAGGGAGAATCATTCTCCATGCTGGAAGGAAATTCCAGCTTCTGTGTAACCCCTGCAAAATGAGGAGGGAGAGCTCATGCTGTGACCATTTTTTTATTGTTTTTTTAAAACCAGGTATAATAAGCTCCTGGGTCAGCCAGGGTTTTGACATCCACTGCCTACAATTTTTCTTCATAATGAGTTCCCTAAAGAAGACCAAAAGCCTTTGTAACTCAAATAAAGCCAGATTTCACCACAATAAACCTCAAACATGTAACTTTTTAAACAGGGGAAACTCAAAGTAACTAGATCAAACAGGGAAGAAATAAAAGAATCTTACACCCAGTGCTCCCTGCAGATCACAGTGTGACTAAAAGATGGTCCTCCATACTGGGTTCCAGTTAACCTAGAGGCTTTCTGAGCTGCAGCAAACCCTGCCCCACTTGTGGTGGTCCCCAGGCAGAATTCTCCATACCCTCCCATAACTGGCTGCCTGCTCCTGCTCCCCTGTGCATCTCTGCAGCAGTCACCAGCAAACAGCTCCATACTATGACCCTTCAGCACTGCCACATCCTCCCTTTCCTGGAAGGTTTTTTGCAGAGCATGTTCAAGTCACACTACCAGATCACTGCTCTGAGATCTCCTCAATGGATTATTATGCCAGCATCTCAGCGGAGCATCCCTGTACAATCTTTTGGGGTCAGAACACTGACTAAAGACAGTTCTATCAGTTATTTGACCAAGAAGTATCTAGGATGTTATTCCTTAGAGTAGATGCTCAATGTACAGAGCAGGACCAAACAGGAAATTTAACTCTTAAACTCTTAAAGTTTAACTCTTAAGTATGACTTGAAGTCCATGTGTGTTTTAGTGCTGCTTCCAATGGGCAGAAGGATGATTAAGGGACTGGAACACTGCCTGATGAGGAGAGGCTGAGGGACCTGGAGCTTTCTAGCGTGGAGAAGAGAAGACTGAGAGGGGATTTAATAAGTGTTTATAAGTATCTGAGGGCTGGGGCTCAGGAGAGGGGGGACAGGTTCTGCTCACTTGCTCGCTGTGATAGGACAGGGACCAATGGATGTAAGCTGCAGCACAGGAGGTTCAACCTCAACACAAAGGGGAATTTCTTTACTGTAAGGGTCACAGAGCACTGGAACAGGCTCCCCAGAGGTGTTGTGGAGTCTCCTTCTCTGGAGACTTTCAAGGCCTGTCTGGATGCATTCCTCTGTGACCTGAGCTGTCTGGTCCTGCTCTGGCAGGGGGGGTTGGACTTGATGATCTCTTTGGGTCCCTTCCAACCCCTAACATCCCGTGATCCTATGAAGATCTATGTACATCTAAACCTATTATTTTTTCTTGAGGAGTGACCATAAACTTTTTTTTTTTAAAGCAGTTATCAAAACACAATAAATTCTAGCTTGAATATCAAGTTCAAAGTTTACTCCTGTCTTTTAAAAATAAATTTGAGATAAATGGGATACCATTAGCATCTATTAGATACACACTTTAGACTTATTGTTCATTAAAATACATATTAGCTCTTCCCTAGTGCTTTGATTTGTCAGCTGCGCCATGCCCGTGTTTTGTTTTCAAGAGGATTACAACAGCACATCTAATTACATGAATGCTTCTGCAGGTTATAATTGAAAATGAGATCAGTTGATAAACTGCTTCCATAAGGATTCAAACACGTACTAGGAGAAGGTGGTGACATCTATTCCTCCTGGCTCTGCTCCTTTGCAGTGGCCTTAAGAAACACACTCAAATTGCTTCTCTTCTGCTATTGCTCATTTAAACTTCCCCTCTGTTCCCAGGATACCCAGTCTTCTTTGTCACTTTCCCCTGCACGTTGCTTCCCTGGCCTCTCACCTAACCTTTTCTCTTTTTGATGCCATTTGGCAGCCCAGCAGTGCCAAGCCTGTCTTGTCATGCTCACACTGGTTGCCCCAGTAGTGCCAAGTCCCCTTTGCCACCCCTTAAAATCTTCTCAATAATCACCATTACCATTACCAAACTGCAGTGTTACAGAGCACTCAGTGGCCATCACTCAGAATGCAAAAGATCCTGACCATAGAAGGGAACAGCACCAAAAAGCAAAGCAGGGTGAAGGATCAACAGTGATACCTGGTATTGTATCAGAATTTGGGGGTAATCTTTATCAACCTGCTTTCTAATGATGGTTTCAGAGACAGCACCAAACATAAGTGCTGTGTTGGTTGCCATATCTCGAGCACAAGTATTAAGTAAATAATTATTAGTGCAATTAACACAGACAATAAAGCATGCACAAAAAAAATTATCTTCTACTTGTCTTGTGAAGCTTCTCACAGTACTTAAATCTTGTACCATGGGTTGAATTGAGTTTTTGACATATATTTGGTCTGAAGAGCAGGAGGGTTTTGTTTTGTTGTGTTTTGTTTAAAGAAAAGAAGGGGGGGAGGGGGGAGTTAATTAAAAAAAATTACTTCTGAAAGACAAAAAACCCCTTGAGGCTGTTTTCCTCTGTTCATAAGCTGAATATTGAAACTGGGTTACAAGAGTAAAAGCAACCTCTACCATGTTTCTCACAACGTGCTATTAAGGAGCATTTTTAGCTTTCTGAGTTACATATGTTTTAAAATTGCTTTTAACACAGGAACATCAGGTTAATGAGTTTTATCCAGTTTGACTGGAGGCACTGAGGCAGACAGCACATGTGTATAAGTCTGCTGCATTTAAAGAGTAAAGTGAAGTCATATTATTTATTTTGGGATGAAACTATGACATCTTCAGTGCAGCACTGTGGAACAACTGAGAAAGTCTGGAAATCCTGATGCACTGAAATATCAGAGGAGAGTAGGATGAATATATGGAAAGAAGGAGAGATTTCAGAAATCAAGGGAGTATTTTTATGTGAAGAATAGGAGGGAAAAGAGACTTGGAATTTATTAATTATAAAAAAACCAAAAACCTATATCTACATAACATCCCAGTACTTGCCAGCACCCCTTTTGATTCAAACTTTGTGCCTTCAGAACCCCAACCCTTAAAAAGGCTTCTAACCAGGGCACCATATAAATGAAGCAGACTGTGGGAGGTAGTTGTAGATTATCATCTTTAGCTGTAAGACTTGTACTTCTGCATATCATTTTCAGCAGAGGCAATTCTAAAAAGCAGGAAAACCTTTAGAATCCAGGAAGCAGATTTGAAGGCAATCTATAGAGCATTTTACTAACACCTGTTTTCATCAAACTGCCTTCATACTAGGGGTTGTTTTTAGCATTTGTGAGTGATTGCAGGAACTATTACTCGAAATTAATTTAAAATAAAACTATTTGCCATTTGAAAGTTTACATGTGAGTGTTTCAAAGAGACCTACAAGGCAGAACAACCAAGATAAAGGCTCCTTTCCCCTTTACAGCACTTGAAGTCACATTGGTTTTAAACTGCCTTTAGGCACTGGTCTGTATAAACTGCATTTCTCCTGTGGGACTGAGAACACAAAAGTTTGAGTGAAGCCAGTTTAAGGGTGAAGATTCACATTCTTGGAGTTCTCTCTCCCTTTTTCTTCCCTTTGTCTCCCAGATTTTACTTCTCTGACACCTTCCTCTCCATGAAATGTATCCTGTTAGTGAAAAGCAACATATTGTGAGCTGCCATGATGGATAGGTGGCATCATGTTCAGATCAGCCCCAAGAAGCATCAAAGTTCCCAGCATGAAGCATAAATGCAGAATCTCAGATCTGTGGCCACAACCGTGCCCAGGTCCTGCCGAGGAAACAGGGGTGGTGTGAAAAAGACAAATAATCCACTTGGGCAAGGGCCACACCTTTTCCCATATCCATTTGAAGTCTTATTTACCAAGCAGCCAAATCCCAATTGGAAACCTGTTTCCAGAAATAAAAGAACCACAACAAGAAAAAAAAGCTGCAAGATGGATCACATAAATGCCTTGTGAATAACCCAGCAGACCACAACATTTCTTTGGAGATCTGCAAGTAACCAAGAGATGACAATGTTCTAATTAAAACAGCAAGCTGCAAAATGCATCTAAAAGGCTTTCCTTGCCACCCAGCCCCTGCTCAGATGGTAGGCAATGAAGTAAACATCAAGTTGCACTGAGAGTTGTCTCCCTGAAGAAAATACAGATAATGAGGCATCCCTAAAAACTCTTTTTTTTTAAAATCCCTTTTAATTTCAAATTGAGAGGATCATGTGAATAAAAGGGATGGTGTCTGAGACAAAGAGACAGAGAGTTCTGCTCCCAGAGCAGTACACAACCTCAAAGATTATTACTCTTCTTTCTTCACTCATCTATTCCTCTACCCACCAAGTACTGAAAATTCAAGTCCAACTCATAATCAGATTGAAACATGTACAAGCACAGCCTAGATTTCAATATAAAATTTTGAAGAGACTTTTTGTGGATTTGAGAGGCTTTGGTTTTGTTTTGGTTTTGTTTTTCGGTTTTTTTAAGTGCATAACAAGACGATCAGAAAGGATGAATCAGTACCTTTTAGATGAATATAAAGGAAATGAGAACAACATAGCAGTGGTGACATATTCCCCAGCCTGAACTCCCTGAAACATGTGGTGTATGCCATTATTTTATGTATAATGAGTAATTTGTGAAGTGTTGAACTCCTGAAGAAAACCACTTTTCCCCTTGCTTTTCCATTCCCTGGGTGCTTAATGAAGTGGTTTTGGTTCTGATGTAGGTAAATGCATAAACAATCTCTTCAGAATGATTCCTGTGCCTTGGTCATAGTCCCCGTAGATGCACTCATGTCTTTAGCTGCCAAGAAGAAACAATTGAGGCCACTTGCTTCAAAGCCCTGTGGGTACAGGAGACTTTCCACAAAGCAGAGTGATCAGACGAGGCCAAATGGTATTGTCACTCTTGGAGATACACACAATATTATTTCGTTTATACCAAGTCTTCATTCAGTTACATCCTCTGAAACCCCATTCATACAACAAAGCAGGTCAGATGCTGCCCTTGCAGCAGCTGCACATGCTCACACAAACCCAAGCTGCACCCTGCAGCATCCGTCAGTGCCAATGTCTCAGACCACAGAGGAAAGAGACAGCTCTGTTGTATGGAGCACATCAACCTCTGCAGAGACTCCTGGCCAGACATCAAACACCAGTTCATTCCGGCCCTCCAGCAGATGTAATTTGTCCAACTAAAATACTCTTGCAGACTCTAGGTTGACCGAGAAAGTCAATGGGAGAGTTTTTTCCATATAGAAATACTGACCTAGAAGAGAAAACATGAACCAAGCACAGCAATGTCCTGCCGGGACAAAAGCTTGGGCTTTTGAGTAGTTTTGTTGAATGGATTTCAATTGAAACATTTCAGACCACTCCAATAAAACTAAATTCAGCGTTTCAGAGCAAATTTACCGAAAATAAAGCATCACATTAATGGTTTCCAGGTTTAACACTAAACACTTGTATAAACGCTAAGGCAAATCTTGCCTGACAAATTCAGTGGCTTTTTATGATGAAGTCACAGCGACAGTGGACAAGGGAAGGGCAACTGATGGCATCTACCTGGACCTGAGTAAGGCATTTGACTCTGTCCCACATGACATCCTGGGCACCAAACTGGAAAAACATGGACTGGATGGGTGGAGCACTGCTGGGTAAGGAATTGGCTGGATGGTGGCACACAGAGAGTGGTGATCAAGGGCACAATGTACACCTGGAGACCAGTGACAAGTGGTGTCCCTCAGGGGTCAGTGCTGGGACCAGTGCTGTTTAACATCTTTGTCAGTGACATGGGCAGAGGAATGGAGTGCACCCTCAGCAAGTTTGCAGATGACACCAAGCTGTGTGGCACAGACGACTTGCTAAAGGGCAGGGATCCATCCAGAGGGACCTGGACAGGCTGCAGAGGTGGGCCCCAGCCAACCTCATGAAATTCAACAAGGCCAAGTGTAAGGTCCTGCACCTG
>VWZE01020251.1:135158-174047 GCA_013396675.1 Eubucco bourcierii
AAAAAAAAAAAAAAAAAAGGAAAAAATGAAGAAATTTAATACTGCTGAATCAATTTTTCTTTGGTAAAGGTGCCCCTTCCCCTTTCAAACCCATATAAACTTTTATAAGCTACAACATCCTCTGGCAAGGACTTCCACAGTGATGCAGTTGATAAAGCAGTGCCTCCTTTCATTCTGAACCTGCCAGCTTCCAGTTTCAAGTGATGTCACCAGTCCTTTTTTGTAAAAGACAGCAATTTCCCTATTCACCTGATGCAATGTTCATTTCTTCAGGTCTGACTCATTCCAACTCAAATAGGATCTTCATGCCAGTGGATATACTCCCTTTTCCATAGGAAAGCACAGATGTCACCTTACTAGATGCTAATTTTTATCTTTTCTCTTAATTGAAATTACCTTCTGCATCCTTAGTTTTATAACTGAATGTCCCATATGTTGATGGTAATGCTCTTTATAGAAATTCAGCTGAGGGAAGCAGGTACACTACTTTAAATAATAAACACTAGAAAGTTATCTATTAAAGTCAGTTGAAATTATGGAGCTTGGAAAATAAATGGTTAAAAATTGTAATTCGTTTCAAATCCTGCATTCTTTCTGTGGCTGCAAGAGACATAGTATCAGGTTACTTTTTGACATGGGAGCATTTCAGACTGACAACCTGACAATTTCAGCTAATTCAGCTCATGCTTGAAGTAGAATTGTAAAGATGGAGAACTGAATGGTTCTTGCCTCAAAAGATATCGAGTAGCTTGGGCTTTACTTACCAAGATCTCTGCCTAGCAGCATGTGTGCACTTGGGTCTGCAAACCACCCCTCAACCCAACCAACCTTGGGCTGATCTCAGAGAGGACCTATATCAATACAGGAAGTTTGAGGAAGAGGAGGCTGAGGGGAGATCACATTGCCATCTACAACTACCTGAAGGGATATCGTGGAGAGGTTGGTGCTGGTCTCTTCTCACAGATAGTTGAAGACAGAACAAGGGGGCATGGCCTCAAGCTGAGGCTGGGTAGGTTTAGACCGGACATTAGGAGAAAGGTTTTCATGGAGAGAGTGCTCTGACACTGGAATGAGCTGCCCAGGGAGGTGGTAGTATCACCAACCCTGGATGTGGTGCTTAGAGATATGGTTTAAGGTGAATCTTGTTGAGTAGGGTTATAGGTTGTCTTGGCAATCCTGAGGATCTTTTCCAAGTTGGTTTCTGTGATTCTGTTATAATGCCACCATTTTCTCCCACAGAAAAAGATTTTTCTACCTGTTCAAAAGCTAAAGTCTTTAGGTTTTGGATGTAAAGGTGAGATACAAAGCAAGGTTGACACAGTGCTGACTTGATAGACAAGCAGCGTGTCTTGCAAAGAACTGGAGGATCCAAAATGAAAGATTCCTTTCCTAAAAGAAGCTACCATACCTTAAGAGAGGCAGAAAGCTTCAGTTACACACAGTAGCAGCAAAAAAAACCTGGAGTAACAATGACTGCAAAATATTATGAAACTTGTGACCATTGCACGAGTGAATAAGCCTCTAATCAAGCTTTTCAAGAAAGAAATTCCAGTGCTCAGCATAATGTAATTTTAGAGGCAAGTGGATGTTCTGTCGTGATAGAACATAAATGAATATACATTAATTAAAGTCTCTTTAAGAGCTTCTCAACAATAATGTTTATTAAATACTCAGAGAAATTCCTCTAGGTAGCAGTGATTAAACAAATGCAAAAGCCTTTCATATTAAAAGGACATGATCCTGTGTCATGAAAGAAAGGTTTGACTTCTTTTTAACTCCAATTTCAGAGCAGCTGCATTGAATGCAGTAACATGCATAAGACAGGTCAGACTCATCATCCAGCCCCAAAGAAGAGTCTAAGGAGCATATTCCAAAGCTCACCAATACGAAGATCAAAGCAGCACTTCTTCAGGGAAATGGAGGTGTTATCAAGCCAGCACAGTTAAGGTAGATAGGACTATCTAAGAAGACCTGAGCATAAGAGCTCTTAGAAAAGGGACAAGCTCATTAATTCATTGTGTTGGTTGGTGGCTATTTCCCATGTCTGTATGGATGGAGATAGTATCCCCTTTTCACCCCAGAGCCAATGGCTGCCTGCCCCAGCTGCAGGAGCCAGGTGCAGGGGGAGGCAAGGTGAGTCACGCACTCCAGGGTTTTAGCTGGGAAGGTCTATGTGTTAATGATTGGTTTAGCAATCATTTATGCACAAATAATCTTCCAACTTTTCTCTGCAGAAAAAATACAGCAAGCTAGCCACCAGCCTTCAACTGACTCGGTCCCTTCATTCCACATTTATATAAATGTGACATGGTGGCACGCCAAGTCATAAACAATTGATTCATGACTTTGAGCCAGTAAAACACAAAGCAGGTCTCTGGTTTCCTGCTAGGGTGCAAAAAAGTCTTCCCAGAATCTGCTATTTGAACGTTGCTACTGGTTTTACTTAAAGGTGAAACACAAAGCAAACTCTGAGGATGTGAGTCTGGACAAAGGCAGAAAAATGTTTGCACATGTAGGAAAAAAAACCTACAAAACTACTTGTTCTGGAGCACTCCAAATTCCTTCCTTCTCCCCCCACTCTTTGGGTTTGAATGGGGAGGAGAAGAAGAAGAAAACTGCTTTCTGCCTCCCTGCCCTGCGGCCTTGAGTGGGAATAGCAAACGGTGCCTGTCCCCACAAGTGTGCTGGTCGATGTGGAAGCCTGTGCTGGGAATTGGGTTGGTGGTTGGCTGGGTCATTGTGCCCAGCATAAATTGGCAAATGGGCAGTTTGTCTAGAAAAGGATGAATAGAGCAAGGGAGAAGTCATGAGGTGCCTCCTTTAAAAGAGTTCCCATTTTGGACTCTCCTCGCTTTTGGACAGCTCCTGCCTTTTTACACAGCTCTCAGTTTTGCACCGTCCCTGCCATTGGACAGCCCTCCCCACTTTTGCACTGCTCTGTGCGAATCTGCAGGCTTGGCAAGTCCTGGGGTCCTTTTGAGAGAGCTGCCAGCAGCACCCAGACCAAGCTGCAATCGGACCATGCTACAGCTGACTTTCTGGATGCTATTCTGAACTGGGGACACCCAAGCAGTTTGGCTCTCCCCTGCCGCTACTGAGGCAGTGTTGCTTCCATGAATCCCTGACTTGTGGCAGTCGTGTTTAGAGACACTTCTGACACTGGCAGCTTTTCCACCCGCCTTGGAATTCTGCCGCGTGGATCCAGACTATTGGATATTTGCTTGCAGCGTCAGAAGGCAGCCGAGCCACAGAGAAATCCAGCGAGGGATCTTTGCCAAATACATACCTCACCTTTGTGAGTAAAGCCTGCTGGTCCTTTAATTCTCTGCTCAGCCTGATTGACAGTGGGGTCAAGCTGTGTTTATAGCTTAGCCTTTTCCATTGCCAAACTTCCTAAATCTCTACATTTGTCCGTAACATCCTGTGGAAGAATTCCAGATCGAATTAGAACCTGTAAATCTAAACCTGATTTGTATATAGTTTGGGGGTGGGGCTTTCAGGAAAATAAAATAATTCTATTTTTCATAGTTAATATTAATTCCCTGACTCCGTGACACTACTGAGTTCTAAATAGATGATCTCAGGAGCTGCTAACTCTAACAGTTTCAGCAGTTGAACCACATTTAACAAAGCAGTGAAAATGATACCTCTTAATTCCAGCATCTCTCAGGACAGAAGATGCAACATCTGTGAAGAAGAATTACTCAGCACCCTCCACTGCACAGGAATTACTGTGACAACACTGTCAACCTCATTGGCAGTGTTGTCTGCCTGCCTCCAGTCCAGTACAACAGAGCACATTCCCCAAGCAGACCAAAAGAAACAAAACCTTGCTACGCACAATTGCAACCGGTAACACACACTGAGAAGTGGGGATACTCCACCCAGTACTCAGAATAGCAGAAAGGGAACTTAAAACAGTGTCAAATTTTTTTTCTGCTATGCATCACAGCACAAATGTGATGCCACTTAGAGGTGGAACTGAATTCACATTTGAAGAGTTAGTCCAGTTTATTGAAGCTTTGGTCAGCCTTTCCAACACTTCTTCCTTTGAGCTTAAGCACTTCATTTTAAGCAAGAACAAAACTCCAGTTTTTCTGAAGACTTTCTGGGTAAGTTCAAGTTGTGACAACTGCAGTTCAGTCCCTGCTGATACTCATCAGTGGCAAGCTGTAATTTCTGTTTTCCTAGCAACCCTACACCTTTCCTCTCCCCATTTACTTACTCTGTCCCATTCTCGCATTCTGCCTCACATCAAGTTCACAAAAACCTAGCAGTTGGGACTATTTTTTTGTTTCTTCATGATCTGCCATTTTGAATTCCTCATCTCTCCAAGGGTTTGGAAGCTGCAGATGCTAATTCCAAAGACAGGGAGGGGTTTGGGTTTTTTTGTTACTTTGGTTTAGTCTTTTGCTTAGTTTTTTGGTTGTTTTGGTTTGGTTTTTACAACCATAGTTCTCTTTCTCCTTTGTGACTTCTGGTTTTTATTTTTCTTCCCAAACTCTTAAATTTCATGTCTCAGCTATAACATTTTTTTGAGAAAAACAATCTGTGTATTTTTTAATTTTTTTTTTTTAGATTAAACCAGTCTTCTGCATTACAAACAGTAATTTCTTCATGTAACACACACACACATTTCTGGTCACCAAGTGCCTGACGCCGTTTCAAAAACTGAGAAATATTTCTGTGCTTAACAAAATGGAATGAAGTTTGCCACAGCTGATTTTACATAACTTCATTTTATAAGTTATATAAAAGAATCTCACCCCACAAATAGAGCAAAGTAACTTGGTTGCCACACATTTAAATTAAATGTCCAGTGGAGTTTACTAGTTGGGAAATGGTGGAAGAAGTTTTACTGAAAACAGTTAATAATCAGCCTACGTGGGAATTTTGAACTGAAACGTAGAATTAACTGAAACTGAAAATTAGAATTGGAGATTCAGGAAACAGAGCCCTGCTGTTATTTTAACTGCTGAACTTCAGCTTCTGATTGGCACATGACACAAGTTGTCAAAGGCTGGTATCAATGAAATCATCATCAAACTGTCCTTCTGGAGAGCATTAGCCCACAAGACCATCACCTTCACTCTGCTCCAAGCAATGGTGCTAAGTTCAGCACTGTGTCCAGTTCTGGGCCCCTCAGTTTAAGAAGGGCATTGAGGTGTTTGAACGTGTCCAGAGAAGGGCAACGAGGCTGGTGAAAGGCCTCGAGCACAAGCCCTATGAAGTGAGGCTGAGGGAGATGGGATTGTTTAGCCTGGAGAAGAGGAGGCTCAGGGAAGACCTTATTGCGGTCTACAACTACCTGAAAGGTGGTTGTAGCCAGGGGGAGGTTACCTTCTTCTCTCAGGCAAGCAGCACCAGAACAAGAGGACACAGTCTCAAGCTGTGCAGGGGGAGTTTAGGCTGGAGGTGAGGAGAAAGTTCTTCACTGAGAGAGTCATTGGCTACTGGAATGGGCTGCCCAGGGAGGTGGTGGAGTCACCGTCCCTGGAGGTGTTCAAGGCGGGTTTGGACGTGGCACTTGGTGCCATGGTCTAGTCTTGAGTTCTGTGGTGATGGGTTGGACTTGATGATCTTTGAGGTCTCTTCCAACCCAGGTGATACTGTGAAAACTGGAATCCTTCTAACTCATTTTTTGCTAGAAGGAAAGGGAAAACCTGTTCAAATTTTTAGGATAGTCAAGAAAATTAACTGTTTCGTTCCCTTCAGGACAGAGAGAAGCACATTAGCAGAGTCATAGGCCAAGGCAGACTGGTTTTGCTCTGTGTCTACCATCACAGTCTGCCAAGCCCTAAAACCTGTAAGAAAGAGGAACCTATGACTAAATATGCTCCCAGAACTGCACCAGCTGCCAGCCCAGCTCCAAGTGTTGTTTGGCTGCTCTAAATCAATGTGACAAAAAGGCTGGCATGCTACAGGCCTGAAAAAACAGGAGATGTAGTGGACTTCACTGTCTCCCTCAACACACGTTTACCCTGCTTCAGCACTGCACGGTTTTCTCTCATTTCCTCTGCCTCTCGTGGGATTCTGTTTGCATACATATAAAGAGTCTTACATACAAAATGCTCCCAGTTCTTTAAAAAGCCCTTCTGCTACTTTGTCACTTCTGTGCCGACAGAAACCCTAGCAAGACTCTGCCACACAACAGCAAAGGGCAAGCACCAGCAGGGTGTCAGAGCACCATGCCTCCAGAAGGGCGCCCATCACAGTGAGTCCCTACCCTGTCAGGAAAACCAGAAGGCTGTACCTTTAGGAAAAATTAAATTTAAAAGTAAGTCAAGGTGAAAACTACATAACTACCCTAGGAAAGCATTTCCTTGCATGATTCCTCATTCGCCCACAATATAGCACTAAACTACTTTCTCCTGCATCTATCAGCACTTGTGTCTGGTTTCAAACAAAACCATGTTGGAAGCCCTCTCCCAACAAAGCACAGGGATGGAGCTGGGTTCTTTACAGATTCAGGTCCACCACCCCCAGGTGCCAGGGAAATAAATATATGGTATTTCAGAGGCATAGGACATAAATACTGGCTTGCTTTAGAACCCTGTGGGCAGTAAAGTGCTGTGCCCATTAAAACATAAATTACCATCTGAGTATAGCTGATGAGAGGCTGAGACTAATAGGAAGTGGTACTAAATCAGAGTTATAGGAATGCTCTTTCCAGTCTGACTGTGGGAATTTACTCTCTTCCCTAGCGTGCCTCAAGATGGCAGATGAAAATTAAAGCTGGTTTGTATGGGAGCTCAGAAGTAAATTGTTACCCTCCCCAAATACATCCTTGTTAATAAAGTATCTCCTTAATCCCATCAGTGATGACTGCAGAACACCTGCCATCCCCAAACTTCCAAGCTTTTATGAAAAGAAGAAATTTAATCTCACAGCCATCCTCTGAATCAGGTGGCAGCAGCTTTAACAGTAACACAAAGTCTGCTGGGAAATTGAGCCTGGTGCTCACTACCAGACCTGGGCTTCCAAAAAGTCATTTGATGTGGTGGCTGTGAATTGCCTTTGAAAAACCTGAATTTGTAACAGAACTCTGTTGAGTGCCCTTAGAAAAGCTGTCCCTGTGAAGTATACAAAAAACCCTGTGTCCTCTCATTCAGTCCTCAAGTGGCCACCCATCTTATCTGCAGCTGGGAGGGTGCAGATGTTTTTCCCTTCCACCATTAAGGTCCCATCTAGAAACAGGTCAGGATGAGGCAGCAGTTCTATACCACCACAAGTTTCATTACTGGAAAGTGCAGTGGTTATATACACCTAGAAATCATCCTAGATGACAGCAAGGGCTATCACCCCACCTCAAAACTGAGAGCCCAAATCGAGGTTACTCCCTCCCAGGTGTCAGCTTTCTGTGAGGAGTTTGAACATCAAATCAAAATTTTACATCTCTTTTTATAGCAAGGGCTGTAACACGGATAGAACTTTAATAGCACTGCAGAAAGTAGAGGGAACTTCACTACAAACATCTGCTTCAGTTCCTGGTTTTATCTCACTGAGGACAGGATTATTAAGTCAGCTTGTGAGGTTTTTATCAATGTTTATGTCAATTAGGTCATATCAGCCTAGCAAGAATGGTTTCAGCTCCTATCACTGCAGCCCTTTATTCCAGGAAGGTCTGTTAACCTGATTGTAAAAGATGGAGAACTGAGACAAAATGCAATAATAGATTCATGTTCTCAGTATAGCATTTAAGTCTACAAAAGGTAAAGGAATTAAGTCCAAATCATTTCCACCTTTCCCTATGGTTTCAGCTCAGACCAATTCTTAACTACTGTTATGGGAATTAGGAAAAAGTAATTATGGTACTTTTAAAGTGCTTGCAGAGATCACAACTGCCTGCTCATTTATGATCTACAGATAAATCAATACATTCTGATGAAGTTTCTGTTTATCAGTAATATTTTTCTTTACTCCTGAATTTACCCTTTTTTTCTAGATGTCATTTTCTAAGCAATACTAACTCAGCTCTCTTATTTATGGTCCATCTATGCTATTGTTTGCTTTTCATTCCACAACAGGGCTAAATGATGTTATCGAGGTACAGCTCCTAGTGAAGGGCTGCTCACTAGCTCATATCTAGGAGGTGTTGCAAGTGTCACAAAGAAAGATTGCACTCTGCTTTTCTTTCTATAGTCTGCAGTTCAGGTTTCTGGATGTATGTCCCTGGGCACTACTGGGAAAATAGGGTTCTTGACACAGATACTTTTTTTTTTAATGATGATTGAAAGCCAAAGTAAATCAAATGTCAATGTTTAGGAATAGACAATAGCTATGGGTTCAAAGCACCCACAGCTGCTCTGAGCAACTGTGGGGGAACCCTTTTAACTCTAGGGATAGCTTCTTGCACTACTTACACTACGTAACTAAAGTTACTTAACCTCTGCTGGACAGCAGACATATAGAGAGCAGAACAGCCACAAGCTAAAGCAAGTTACAATGGCTTCTTGTGTTTTCCCTCCCAACAGAGTGATGTCCTATTGTCCATTAAAAGTAAAGTGGAAAATCAGTCCTGCAATGAAATGGAAGGCTTTCTGACATACTACACAATTGAGCTGTGTCTCTGTCCCATCTGAACTAAACAGGAGTGGAATTGCTACACAACTCCCAAGGTGGCCACTGATGGGTGATGTGGTTTTTATTTATTGGAGAAGACACTTGCATACTCTGGGAAAAAGTTATTTGCTGGCCTTAAATCATCCTCACAGGAACAACTAACAAAAGCTTGCAAATATATCAAGAAGGGATTTAGGACTGAATATGCCAGAAGAACATGAAAGAAGATAGGTTGAAGAGCCAGAGGTGAAGAAAGCAATGTATTTTAGTATGCAAGAACGATCTTGCCTCCGGTGCACCTAAGGGCACTGCACAAAGAAACTTTTCACTTCCAGAGCAGGCCATCACCAGCCAGATGGATCACACAGTCTGTCAGGATGTTGAATACATGGGGTGGGATTTTTAAGACACCCTAACAGCTACTGAAAGACCCAGTTCCAACTGCAACCTTATAAAGGTTTCCTGTCTCAGAGATCCTGCTCTTTTTGGCATGTTTTTAGGTAGGGTTTGGGACACAAGTTTTGCACTTTGAGTTTCAGGTCCAAGGAAATGCATCTTGAAGTCAGTGGAGGGAGATCAAAGAAGCAATATAAATCCCCTGCCCCCACATCCACCACAAGATCTGGGGAGGAGAATCTGCCCCGTCTCAAAAGGGACCACCAAAGCAAGCCTAGCCTAGATATTGTCCCCTTGTCAGCAGTTCATACTCAGCACTTCCAAAGTTTTTATTGTAAAGAAATTCTGAAATTCAGCAATATCCAATGATTGTGCTCAGTGTGCAGTCTGCATGAGGGAGAAATCATTGTGTCTGTTTGCTGTTGTGAAGTGCTAACCCATATGTTCCACACATTAGGAAGATATTTAATGTATGCCCTTGGCAAATAACAGACTATTGAGCATCTGAAGCAAACAGAACCGTCACCAAAGGATGAGATATTTCTGTTACACTGGGGAAAGGAAGGGGGAAGAAAGGGAAGGGAAGGAAGGGGGAAGAAAGGGAAGGGAAGGAAGGGGGAAGAAAGGGAAGGGAAGGAAGGGGGAAGAAAGGGAAGGAGCGGAAGGTGACAGAAAAGTAAGGGAAGGAAGATGAAATAACGGAAATGGGAGTATAATGCNGAAGAAAGGGAAGGGAAGGAAGGGGGAAGAAAGGGAAGGGAAGGAAGGGGGAAGAAAGGGAAGGGAAGGAAGGGGGAAGAAAGGGAAGGGAAGGAAGGGGGAAGAAAGGGAAGGGAAGGAAGGGGGAAGAAAGGGAAGGGAAGGAAGGGGGAAGAAAGGGAAGGGAAGGAAGGGGGAAGAAAGGGAAGGGAAGGAAGGGGGAAGAAAGGGAAGGGAAGGAAGGGGGAAGAAAGGGAAGGGAAGGAAGGGGGAAGAAAGGAAAGCAGCAGCTATTTACAGTAAATTAAAAAGCTATCTATCAAATCTCACTTATGGTAATATAAAACTATTCCTGAACTTTAATTATTATGACGAACTGGTCTCCTGTGGCTTGTTCATTTCACGCAGCTAAAAAAAATAATGTTAACGGTCTTCTAATTATATCAGTTTTCTGTGTTAAAGGAAAAGAAAAAAAAAAAGAGTCTTGCATTTATTACTCTGTCTAGGGAAGCTATGGATCATCTTGCTATTCACTTAATGTTTTTAGTTTACATATCAGAAATATTAATAAGTGTGGTGTTATTAGATCACATCCAACTCAAGAAAATGGTCCATTTTGTTTAGCTGCCACAATTAAATTAATTTATTTTCCTATGGCGTGGGTTTTGATAAGGTCTTTTATCAGAAGTTTGACTGTATTAAGCTTAATAGGACATCTCTCATTAAAATAAAATGCGGGGGAAAAAAAAGGAAATATGTTTCATTAAAGTCAAACAATGGTTTTGCCCCCCACCCAAGCCCATTCTGGCTTCATTAGCATATTTAATAGAGGAGATAATTGTGCCTTTCTCTTGAACAAGAGCCACAATCTGAAGGGCTGGATTTGCTTAAAATTCAGCAGATTATTTCAGTGTCACAGGATGAGTGGCAGTGCTGTGTCTAGAGATGGCCAAAGCAGAAACTGCAAACAAGCTACATTTGGCACATTCTGGATTTGTCTGACACTGGTTCTCTGTGGTATTCACAGTACAGTGCCCAGGAATTTTCTCTTTACTTCTTGAAGTACTTACAATATAAATTAAAAGATATTCTTTAGTTCCCTGCAGTCCACCCCTAGAAGGCACTGAAGACTGTTTTTTGAAGAACTGACCCACAACCTAGAAAGCCAACCTCTAAACACAATTTATTGGGAGAATAAGTTCTTGTTTCCAGCAGAAACAATCCCTGTTGATCTTTGGGTTAGGCCTCCAAAAGGAACAGAAAAATACATACAAGTTTTCAAAGGACAGAAAACTACCTGAAAAAAAACCCAACTTACAGAATGAGAGGGATGTTTGTGAGAGAGACTGAGGTTTTACCTTCCCGTGGTTTCACCTGATTTCAGTTCCCACTTCTAATCTGTTTGGTAGGATGCAACATTCCCTAACATGCCTGGCTGTCCAATGGCTCTGTGCCTTTACAGCTCCCTTATCATTCCCAGTAAGTGGGAACAAGAGACTAACCCCAAAGCTCCAACAGATACCAGCACTTGAGTAGGAACGCATTTTGATTTTGGCTTGATGCTGGATAGGAAAGGAAGAGGAATTTAACGTCAATTGTGGAGTTGATTCTGAGCCATACAGAGACCATTTCGTATTGCCAAAATGGTGGAGAAGAGTTTCAGTGTAAGTGAAATTTGGGCTGTTCAGAGATAAATAGAACCTCCTTCAGAATCCAGCAGTACACCTTCCTGGTAGGTAAGACAGGCAAAGGAAAGAAAATGTGCAGCAATCAATGTTGTGTGCACATCCCATCCATCACTGCCTGAGTGGATCCAGAGACTGATTTTATCATAGTAATACAATGTCAGTTAAGATCACTCTTTTGTTCTTCTGGCACCTGCTCCATTCTTCTTCTTAAAAAGTTTCTCAAGAATTAGTTGAAAACTTTTACCTAAGCAGCCATATTGTTGTTTCATATCCTCTTTAACCAGATTTCTGCTCACAGTTGAACAGACATTAGCTGTTGGAACAAAGCAGCAGCACATATGCAAAGTTTGCTTGTTTGCACCATAGTGCCCTGTCTTTTAACTCAAAGCCAAAATGACCATATGGCCATTGGAAGAAAAAAAAAAAAGAAGTGGAAAACAAACAAAAAGGTAGGGTAAACCTTTGAGTTGTTTCTGCTGGAAGGGAAATTGTCCATACAGAAACCTGGATTAACGTCTCAGCAGCATAAGTGTTAAGTTGTTCGTTCTCCACCACAACACAGTTACAAACTGAACATACACAGAACAACAACTCCCTCTAACTCCTTCTTCTTTCCTTCTCAATTCTGAACTCGACCTCCTACAATGAGGGACCTCTGAGATCTGTTGGGATCACAGAGTGAATGTTGCAGATCTGAGCAGCCCACATACATCTAATAAAGGCAAAGTGGCACACTGAGTTCATGACAGTATTTATATATGGCAAATTTTTTCATCAAGATGCTATCAAAGAATACACTTTAAAAGCTGCTCATATATCGCACACAGAGGAGCTAAATAAAGTGAGTTGTCTTCAGCAATAAGATCACTTTTAGGTGAGAAATTGAATTTAAAGCTAAAGCAGAGTTAAACTTGAATTTTTATTCAAACAGCTGGTAAACTATACTCTCAACATTCTAGACCAAAATAATAATTTTAAAAAAAAACAAACCTTTAAAAACACAAGTCCCCAGATCTCTGGGCATTTCTGCTTTTAGGGTTCTCCCAGAAATAATAATTTTGTAAGGTACAGCCCTCTTAGAGTCCCAGCATCAGAAATATTTAAAGCAGAACCAAAAATCATTGTGTCAGTTTCAGACCTACATTTGGGTAGGAGAATAGCAGCAGCCACACAAATGATTGCACAGAGGAAGCAATCTGTCAGCCCCTGTGGAGAGTACCTAGAGCATATGTTCAGTGCAGCATGCAAACATCTTTGATTGTAGCAGGCAGATCAACAATGCTTTGGCTACACGTCTTTAGCAGTAGGAAGCAGGAGATTGTGGCATGAGGCTTCTCTAACTCTGCTGTTGCTGTCTGAGTTTATTATATTTATTTATCTTATGGATCATCACTTCTGCAACTCCAGACATAGTGTGCTGCAGGTCACAAGAATGGGAAATGCAGGGGGCACACAGTGGGGTCCTGCTGACAGGCTGCTTTAACTGCTTCTGCTGCACTTTTCTTTAGACCTGTCTGAATGTTGTTTGTGTCTTTGGTCCTGCTGGTGCTTGTCTTTGCTCCTAAGCTGGAGTGTATTCAGATGTCCTTCCCTCCTGCTCAAGGTTTCCTTGTACACAACCCTTGGCATTTCTTCAGGCAAACCTGATAGAAACACCAGTGCTCTATTTACTGTTTGTGCCTTTTGTTGTCCCACCTAGATGGTTCCTAGGCTCAGCTCTCTGAAAATACACTTTCAGGTCTGAAAGTGTCCCTAATATATCCAGCTGTGCAAACAACTCATTTTTTTTAATATGACTGAATCTGAGGGAAAGTAAAAAGTTGCTGCATTTCTTCAAATCAACCAAAATTAAAATGTTTAGATCATTCATAGAATGGTAAGGTTGGAAGGGACCTCAAGGATCACCTAGTTCCAACCCCCTGCCATAGGCAGGGACACCTGTTGGGTCAGAGCTTGCACCTTCTGTAAGCCACAGTAAGAACACTTTAAACAGAAAATAACAATTCAAAACAAGGATATTTAAAAAATAAACCCAAAACTCTAACCCATATATTTTTCCACAGTCTAGAGAAAAAGCAGATCTGCCTGGAGGTGTTCAAGACCAGGCTGGATGAGGTCTTGAGGAACCTGATCTAATCAAGAGGTGTTCCTGCCCATGGCAGGGAGGTTGAAGTTGGTGATCTCTGAAGTCCCTTCCAAACTAGGCTATTCTGTGAAATGTTTTTCTTTGTTTTTAGCCTAAACTGTATAAATGTAGAACTAGTTTTGTCCAACACAAAAGGTCTTTATTTTTTCAAGTGGCTAAATACAATTTTTTCCAGCCTCACAATTAACTGCAGATAACTGAGAACAGATGAGATCATTTCAAAACAAAAGAAACAAAAGTAAGATAACGAGACTAGAGAACTTCTTTCTTTTCTCAAGCTCCCAAGTATACCACAGCAGTTCCCCAAGTGCCTGCATGCTCTTTCCATTCCAGATTTCACAGTCACAGTAGCAATAACATAAATAAGTTATATCATTGTCTTGTATTTTGAAATGGAAATTAACTTCCTAACCTTTAACAATCAATAGCTTCAGATAACTGAAACAACAATGGGAATTTTGATCTCCAAAACCTGATTACTCAAACCACAATTGGACCAGGGCATGGGGACTTACAGTCACATTTCTGAGGGGAAAATGCCAACCTCTTTTCTATCTCTCAGTATTACAGTCTTATTTTTACCCCTGACATCAAAAATTAGCACCAGCTCAGTCTTTCATTTCCTTTTCTTCCTGAGAGGAAGTTTTTCCTAGTGTACACAGCATTCTCCTTTTTACCACTATTTTCTGAATCTTGGCAAGATGCTAACCTAGTCTGTGTAACCACAGGCTACAATACTCCAACTGCCAGACATTAATACATCTGTTTTAGTCACTCATCCACCCCCAAAATTGATGGTTTGAAGAATTACTATCTGCCAATACATGAAACTTAACCAAGCCTGGACAGCTGTATCACTGAACAACATAGATTTCCATGTTAATATGACCGTGCTCGACACAAAGCACTTCAAGTATATTATCAGCTTGCCTGTGAAAAGCATTTGATCTCTTCAGAGGTATGTGGAAAGCAGGAAAGGGAAAGCACATTTTGCCTAACTATCAGTTTACCATGAGTAATTGAGATGCAACAGTTTAGATCAGGTTCCACAACTAAAATGAGAACAGCCTGTCAGGTGTGTATTGCAGGCACTCGTCAGAATTCCCCTTCTCTCTTTCAAGTGCTCCTGCAGACCAATCATAGAATGGTTGAGGTTAGAAGGGACCTCAAAGATCACCCAATTCCAACCTCTCACCATAGGCAGGGACACGTCCCACTAGAAAATGTTGCTCAAGGCCTCATCCAACCTCACCTTGAACACCTCCAGGGAGGGAGCAGACACAACCTCCCTGGGAAACCTGTTCCAGTGCCTCACCACCCTCACTGCAAACAACTTCCTCCTAACATCCAGTTTAAATCTCCCCTCTGCCAGTTTAAACCCATTGCCCCTTGTCCTGTCATTACAAGACCTTGTAAATAGTCCCTCCCCAGCCTTCCTGCAGGCCCCCTTCAGATACTGGAAGGCTACTACAAAGTCTCCTCAAAGCCTTCTCTTGTCCAGACTCTCAGAGCCTGTCCTCATAGCAGAGGTGCTCCAGCCCTCTGAGTATTTTCATGTCCTCCTCCTGCACTTGCTCCAACAGTTCCATGTCCTTCTCATGTTGGAGGCTCTAGAACTGTGAACAGTACACATGAGAACTACGTGAAAGGCAAACGAGTTGATCTTCTGAGAACAAGTGAAAAGTGTACCTAAAATAATAAGCTAACAAATACAAGGAACAGTCTTCACTCTTCATTTCCCTGGGCCTTACATTCCCAGGCAGCCAACTTGACTGAGAAATGCAGTGGTCAATCACTGCCAAGTCCTGCCCAACTGGTAGCATTCTGGACATGCAGACTCCTCCTCCACTCACTTTCATGCTCCACAGCATGACAGCTGAAAGGTTTGGTGAGGGTATGAAAGAGAGAGAATAGGGTAGAACTGTATAAAATTAAGAATGGCACTAAGCAGATGAATAAAACTAAAAGCAAAACCAGATTCTTTCTTCTCATTGCAAAGGAAGCCATGGGACATGTAGCTAAATTTAAAAGTAATAATATTTTAGAAGTATTTTTATTTGTACACAGTTCAACCTTAATTTATTGTAGAATTTATTTGAAGAATTGCCTGGCCCACGATGTCACTTATGTCTAGAATTTAGAGGAAATTAATTAAAGGGTAATGCCTAATTTCTGAAGCTAGAAAGATTTTGCACTCATTTCCATGATGCAGTTTGCTGATCCTTCCTCAGGAAGCTCTAACCACAACTTTGATGACTGCAAGTAAGAAAAAGAGCTCCCAACTCAAACCAATTCGGTAAGAACTATCTCCTGTGCAGTACACACCACCAAAAATACAGAACAATTCCTCAGGCAAAGATTATGTTGAACTATTGATCAAGGCTGCAACAGCACAGAGAGGCTCTGGGCACATAAGAAGTCACTGATAGTAATTAAAATAAAAGTTTGGGATGAAGAGGGAAAGTAAAGAAAGCCAAAGCAACCCTCTTCTTCCTGAAAATAAACAGTACAGGATGGCAAACTGATGCAAGATAGTCTAGGAGAAAGTTCAAAGCAGAGAACAAGAGATGAGCAGAGCTTTTATATAAGAAGTCAGAGAGGCCTGAAGGTAAAAGTAAGGAGCAGAAATTATTGCAGAAAGAGAGGAAAGACC
The DNA here is from genome assembly GCA_013396675.1 of Eubucco bourcierii. Taxonomy (NCBI): domain Eukaryota; kingdom Metazoa; phylum Chordata; class Aves; order Piciformes; family Ramphastidae; genus Eubucco; species Eubucco bourcierii. The sequence goes on from VWZE01020251.1 coordinate 151,303, forward strand.
ACAAATACCTTCAATAACTATATAGTGACAGCAATAAAAATGGCTGCTCAGCATCTCCCACCACAGAGAACAAAGTGAGACTTCCTTGGACTGTCAGTGGGAAACCAGTACTTCAAGAAGCATCTGCAGGCTTGTGTTTCTGGGGAGAAAGATCATCCTACAGCAGGCAGGATGGGCAAGTTAGAGAAAAGGCATGTAAAGAGGAAGGATCTCTTCTCTGGGAGACTATACAGCAATAGTGAACACTATTTTTCAGTTAAGTGAGTTGGACCATTGACTTCAACAAAAATAGAATTTGGCCTTAAAGTTGTAATGAACTAATTATTAATTAGCATACCCTAAATAATCGGGAAAAGCTATTACTTAACAGGCATCATCCTCCTCTCCAATTTTCTTTAAATGAAAGAAATTGATTGGATTGATTATAGGATTGAGAAACACAGACCCTTGCCATCAGAAGATACCCAGTTACATCCTTTTTTGCTTAAATTTCATCAAAAGCTAGCACAAATAAAGGGATGTCAATGACATAAGCAGAGCCAAATGCATCTGGCTTTACAGAGTGTAATTGTAACATCAAGTGCCTTGTAGGGTTGTGTCTTTTAGAAACAAAAACAATCCATTGTGATACTCTGGAAAGGTTCCTTCTCATCTGCATAGAACTCATTTTAAAAGGATGATTTAAAACAAAAGAAACATTATCCAATATCAGAAGTAACCGTTAGCAAGGCTCATTAATGCAATGCACTGAGCTACAGGCTCCACAATTCTATTCCACAACTAAACTACTGTAATTAAACCATAGTTCCTCTGTGTTATTTAGCAAAGTAAATAATTACACCATGCCTCTGAGGTTTATTGTTCATTTGTAACATCAGCCAGAAATCCTTGTTGTCATTTCTAAACTTCCATTGATATAGGACCACATCCCTGTAGTACTGCCTTGCTATCGTACAGAACGTGACCACTGCCATGACATTTTATCCTGTTGTGTTCCACATCACAAGTCCCACTCATTACCCTGCCTTGCATACATGTGCATTGGTACTCAAGGCTGCCACCAAAACCACAGACCTTACAGGCAGGGCTTAAATAATCAGTGTGGGTTTATTTCACAAGGTGGGAAAGCCTCTGTGCACCCAAAAGGGTTTGAATTCATCCACTTACTGATATTCAACCTTTTGGGGGGCCAAAACGAAAAAGACTACCTCACTTGCAGCATCATTCCTTCAATAAGCATGGCTCTTCCTTGTTAAGGGCAGAGCCTCTGCCTTTGAGCTTGAAGACTGCAGAACAGAAATTCACCCCACTGGAGAACATCCATTTTCCTGTAACTTACTTATAGTTGCCCATTTAATTTAACTCAAGACAGAAAAAGAGAGTTTTTTGTTTTTTTTTTAAATTAAAAATAATTCAACGCCTTCTTAATCCCTGAAGTTTTTAGGTCATGCTGTGGGGTCACAAAACTTTTTTGGAAGCCTCAGAACAAAAGCAGGGCCAACAGGATCACAGCTGCAGCCCAGCCAAGGAGCAGTAACAGGTCAGATACTGCAAATAGCGACAACTGCTCCATTTTTAATGGCACGTTTAGAGAAACATCCCTATATACTTTGTAAGGCTGGAAAGGGGAAACAAAAGCACAATGCCTCAATAATCTCAGGACTCATGACAAAAAAAAAAAAAAAAAAAAAAAAAAAAACCCACCAACGAGAAAGGTATTTGCCAACATTCCAAAAGATTGAAACCATTTATTCCCATGTATCAGCAGGAAAACGAACACAGCTGTCAACTGCAGTCATTCTTGAATGGAAGTCTGAGTGTTCTGCTCGGAAGGAAGACACGGTTTCTCTTGTTTTCATGCTCCTCCCAGTGGTAGAAAGGAAAGGTCTGTTCGCTGGCAACAAGCAGAGAGACTTTTTTTCCCCTTCCCTTTGGCCACTCCCACATTCCCTTTTAGCTAAGAGCCAGGAAAAACTCATCGGGATGCTCCACATGCACAAGATGAATCAGGAAAAGATCTCTTACATGTCCACGAATTTACTGTTCCACTGCCTTGAAAAGCTCAAGACTGCATGTCAAATAGAGTAATAGTAAATGTGATGAAACAGAGGCAACCAGCATAGGGAAAACAGGCTCAACAAAGAAAGGGGGGAAAAGGAAATAAAATCTTTTCACAGGATATTGGTTTGCTCCAAGACATTTCTCACATTTTCTAGCATTTAAATCAGTATTTTGTATCTCTTTGGCCAGCACAAGAGATTACATTTCACTCTTTAGTTCTTTAAAGGCAGAGACACGTCCCACTAGTACAGGTCACTCAAGGCCTCGTCCAACCTGGCCTTGAACACCTCCAGGGAGGGAGCAGCCACAACCTCCCTGGGAAACCTGTTCCAGTGTCTCACCACCCTCACTGGAAAGAACTTCCTCCTAATATCCAGTCTAAATCTTCTCTCTGCCAGTTTAAACCCATTGCCCCTTCTCCTGTCATTGCAAGACCTTATAAATAGTCCCTCCCCAGACTTCCTGTAGGCCCTCTTCAGATACTGGAAGGCTACTAGAAGGTCTCCTCGAAGCCTTCTCTTCTCCAGGCTGAAAACACACACACACACATACAATAAATCACTGTATTTAAAACACTGCATTCAGTCTAATATGGTTTGGAAACTGAACGTTGGGCCAGAATCTCAGCTGGAAGTCAAACAATCAAAATGAGCATTCATCAGCATCTTTCCCTTGGCTTCAGCTGAACTGTGCCCACTGGTGTTGGCTTGGTTGCTGGCCCATTGTACCCTGTACCATTCTGCTTTCTGAGGTGCTGGGATGGCAGCTGGATCAACACAGCACTTCTGATCTGTTAATAAGAGCAGCTGCTTCTCAACACAGGCAAGAGTATACATCCCTAATGAACGAAAGGTCCACGTTACTGACCCTCTGTGTTGCTCTGCTGAAACTGGGATGCTTTATAAGTATCCCCCATGCTAAAATACATATACGCTCTGCAGAGGAAGTAAGAGACTCAGCCTATACATATAATTCAGCCCTTCCACTCTTCATGGCAAATCAACATCAATAGCATTCCAAGTTCTATAGAGAATAATAAATACACGCTTCAAATCAGAAAAGGAAACTTGTGTCAGAGTTTGTAAAGGATTTGGAGATCCTTCAAAATAAAAGACACTTAACTGTAAGGTATTTCTATGTGTATGTTACAGAGTGCCTTCCTTTCTCTGAGGAAATACACTTTGAAGTTGACATTTCAATATCAATAAACCATTCAGCTCTTCGTTTATGTTTTTCCAGTTAGAGAAACTATTTTAAATTAAAAATTCAAGTCTTTAGGTAAACAAAAAAAGACTTCCTGCACAATTAACACTGAAAACAGAAAAACATCCTGTAAAACCTGTAGCTTTATACAGCTGCTATAAATCTTAGTGGGTCCCTGTAGCTCCACAAAGCTAATTAGCAACACAGCTGAAATTTGGCAAAGCTGGTTAAATTTTAAGCCCAGTGTGACTCCTAAACACTGAACTTTTACCTCTCGAGGTAGCATGCTGACTTTTAACATCTTTACTTAAGCTAATGAATGCTGACAGTGTCCAAGCAATCCACAGTTTGCCACTCATGAGCTTTTCCATCACTGCATTATTCCCTAACAAAAGAGAAATAACACAATATGGGGTGGCAAAAGACCAGGTATGAGCTACTATTTGTTTTATAGTACTAGTTTGCTATAGTCTTTCTTTCAATGTTGGTGTTTAACTTAAAGAATCACCCATCTCCATAGCTGGTTTTTAATGTACTGTGCCATGCTTCTTATGGTGTCTCAGTCTCTCTTCCTTTTGCTCTTCTTGTTGGCATTTAATTTACCGAAACAAAAGGATTACTGCTATATCTTACACCTAGGTTGTGATGATTAAATGTCAAGCACCATATTATTTTTAAGCAGCAGTTTATTTAGCCTCAGTGACTTGTAACATGTATAATCCAACTTCATTGTGTGTTGTGATCTGGAAAGTAAAGTATTGTCATTGTTAACAGTAGTTCAGGGCACTCTAAATTGAGTCAGAGATCTCCTAACACACACGAAAGGACAAAGGAGGACTGCAGGTGACCTACTGAATCATTTGCTAGCTACCGTAGGCTACTGCACTGCATTATCCCATTTGCAAGCTCTGCTTTAGCAGGGTTGTTTGACTATTTCTCAGGGAGCAGTAAGTGTTCCAAAGCCCCACTGCCAACAGGCACAATGTCTACTGGACTCAAGTTTCTCTATCTCTGTTGCCAAAACTCAAAAGCCCCCCAAATGGCTTTACAATATAAAAATGCTTGTGAATCCTAAACACTCATGGAAAAAGTTGACATTTCAAGCTGTAAGTTAATTAATCCACTCTGAGCTGCAGAGAAGTGCACCTCTCACAATGTAAGTGTCCAACAAATAATAGCTCCAGCTATCTCCTGTCTCAGGTAAAGCCAAAAGCTAATAGAGAACCTCTGTGTATGCTGTTGGCACCACATAAAAACAACCATTACCTTGAATTCTGCTCAACAAAAGTCTCATAAACACTCAGACACAATGTTCATGATAATTAACATCAAACTTGCAGTTAAACACAGGCATAAGTGCTTTCCTCATACTTCCATTCCACTTAGTCCTGTCCTGTATCAAAGCACGAATTTTGCCTTCCAAATGCCTGATTCAGAGCCCAAGAATTCAGTGTGAGATTTTCTACCAGTTTCCCTGAGGTTTGAATTAAGAACCTCAGAAGAGTAATGCATGCTAGGTTTGCACAAACTCTCCACTTACTCTTGCTAACCCATGCTAATGTATTTTGTGTCTTCAAAACCCACAAGGTTCCTTTTCCAAGACCTCTGGATCCATTCTCTCCCTCCTTTCTCTGGGTTTCTTATCCTTTGCCATTCTTTGTCTCTTCTAGAAAGTAAAGGAAAAAAAAAAAAAAAAAAAAGAAGGCTATAAAGGAAGCAAAACTCTTTGGACAGTTCTGCTCCCAGCCTTGACATGAGCTGACTGAGCCCCTGACTCTGCTCTGGCACTGCACTCCCACAAGGCATTCACTTCCCCAGACAAGTCTTCAGCTCTGTTATCCAAATACTTAACATATCCTCAGTCTTACTGGTCCTGAAAAAACAGATTATCTCCTTAGTACAGACATTTCACTTTTACTGTCAATTTCAGATTTCATTTAAGTTAGTGAAAGAAAGACAAGAAGTTATATAAGGAAGGATTTTTCCTAAGAAGCTTTACAGACTGCAATCCCTCCTCTTGATACTTTTTAACAGGTAGTTTTCTTCTCTTTTCTTCCCCTCCTCCTATCAGTTCCTCTCTTTATCACAGTACAATTAAGCAGGCTGACTGGATTGCCAAGTTTTAATAACAGAAACCTCACTTCTCTTGCCTTTTGAGGTTGATTTTTTCCAAGCTTCTCTTGAAACAGTGCTTTAAAATATTTTGCTACTAGGAAAAAAAAAATAAAATAAATGGAAAAATGCTTTAATAGGTTGTGAACATGGTCCTTAGAGGCTTGCTCCTTACCTTTTCCAAATTTAGCCCAACAATTTCTTTACGCCTGAGCTCTATTCCTTAGGAACTGAAATGTGCATAGTATCTTTGCCTTCCTAATTTCCACTTGAGCTCTGTGGAGGGAAGCTCCTTGGGCACCATCAGGAGTAGGCAAGGCAGGAGAAGTTCACAAACCCTGCTATGCATGAGAAGGAGCAGCATTCCCATAGGCAATGTCCATGTCAACAGCAATAGGCCAGGGCATAAAACTCATAGTCCTGTACCAAAAATTGAGTATTCTTAATCTCAGCCAGGAAAAAATATCCTTAATGTGAAGCTTGCTGCAGAATGCCTCCTTGTCTTTTACACCCTTCCTCTAGATGCCAAGTGCCCAAATCCATTACCTTGACAACACTGTGCATCACTGTAATAGCATGAGTCAGACTCATGATTTTTGCCACCATAACAAAAGCAGGCTCCCATCGATTGGCGTGGAGCTCCCTCTTCCAAACTATAATTTCAGAAAGATACTTGCTTTAAATCTTGTTGCTCTCTGTTTTGGGTCTTGCCAAACATGCACATATACCAAAACTAGTGGCTTGGTTTACGGTCTCATTTTAATGGGTTTGTCTGTTTTCCAAGACCCAACAAACAAAACAGATCAAAGAGGGGTTTCAGCCACAGCTTCCACCTCATCCTTGACATACTCAGTCCTAGCAGCCTGGGCTCAATGGCTGAACCAGTTCCTGTAGTTTCCAGGTGACAGTTGTGAATTCTGTTCCAGACTAAAATCTAAGCATGCAGATGTTTAATTTAAAGCCTTTTGGCTTCTACAAAGCTGAATGTGAAGGCTTAGAACCGAAGGAAGGGATGAAGAGGAGATATACCAACAAAAGTGGACATCTGGTTTACTATTGGGGAAACTACAGCTCTTAGCAGGTGTTGATCCAAAGATAGGGATGACTGCTGACTAGCACCTGTTTGGCTGACAAGCCAAGAAAGCAAACAGGTTAAAACAGTGACCAAAAATAACCGACACCAGGAGCACACAGCAGCACATCTTTTTTTTACAGCATCCAGGAGAAAAGGGGTCAGATTTCTTGTGTGCCAGTTTCCTTCCCTTGTCAACATCCTCTTTTGTCAGCTGTGCTATATCTAGCTTAGTTTATGACATGACAGGGACACACCTTGCTATGAGTTTCTGGCAAAATGGTCCAATGCTGTACTGAAGGAGCACACAGAACAGCTCATGAAATCCTGTAGTGCTTGGGTTTCTATCAATACTGTGGGGGCTATGCAGTGTGTTCAGCAAAGAACAGTTTACAGGAAAGTACCAGATTCCCACTTGGTCCAATAAGCCATTGACTGTTAGAGAAAAAGCTAAAGCAACGAGAGAGGTCATTTCTCCACTTGGCCTTAGTAGATACTAGAACATTATTGTAAGATGTGAGCACCACTGATGTTGTGTCTGTTACATCAGAGAGATCTTGCCATACCCATTGAAGCTGTGATGTGGAACTGTAGAGAGAGAGCAGATTTTTGAGAGGAAGGAAAATGGACAGAAAGCAGATCATAGAGCCATGTGAAAAGATGACATCAAAGCTGGTAACAAAGCAGGAGATTAAATAAGACATGGTGTGTGCTCCTGCTAAGCCAAAATCCACTGTAAGATCAGAAATCCTTGCAGGAAAGAGGGGGAGCTCACCCCACCACTTCCACAGGGTTGCTGAGGTACAGGAAGAAGGATGGAGACCGGAGGAGGGAGGGAACACTGTAAGGCCAAGGTGAGCCTGCAGCACTCCACAGGCAGCAAAGAGGATATCCACATTTGACCTTGAATGGACACTGACAGAAAGCCTCGACAGGGATGACTGCAATGGATGGCAGAATTTCTGCGGGGCTGGAAGACTTTGGAGGGCTGCTCCTCAGTCTCTGAGGAGATCCCAAATATTTCACAGCCCTGAGCCTCCCATCTGTTTCAGAGAACGGGATGAAGGATCCAATTAAGGGGAGATTAACACAATAGGCTTGAGGCAGCAGAGTCTCTGCTGGAGAAAACTCAGTTGCCTGCAGGAGCTCTTTGAATAAGTTAATACAATAGTAGAGAATGGTGAAAGGAAACACCATTTTCTACAAGTTTTCAATAACTTTGCATGTAAGAGAGCAAAGGCCCTATCCTGTCCTTAGGGGATACAATGCTACAGTTCAGAGAAAAAATGAAAGAGAAAAATGGTAAATCGAAGCAAGACAGAAACTCTCTTGCAGCTCAATATTCTGGGCTGCTTGGTGATACACAAGTAAGAATGCACCAATATGGTCAATTCAAACACAGAGCCTATCCCTGGAAGAACTTCATGTCCCAACTTTCACAGCACATGTTCCATCTCCAGAGCACAAGGATGCCAGTGATCACGCTGTGCCGGACAAACCAGTGCCTGCCTGAGGACTGAGGCATTTCAGTCAAGTACCATGGGGTGACTAATGGTGGTAGAACTGAGACTCATGAGGCAACACTGCAAGGAACAATGCAAGGAAACAAATAGCTCTTGACTGAACAGTGAAATTAGTAAGTACCTGAAGACTTAAATGGTAAGGCCCTAGTACAATTTTCTTTTATGCCACTGCAAACTTCAACAAGAGTTAGGTACAAAGCATTTCTGAAAACACCAAGGAGGTTTACCTGCACTTTTAAGCAGAGACCATCTGTTTCGGTGTTCTCTTGACTACTCTACTTTCTAAGGCTACCAAAGACTTCAGGTTCAGTTGAAGCACTGCTGAGGAACTGAAGTCAACACATGTAACTGGTACATTAATCTCCCTCAACTAAGGGCTTAGCAAGCCAGAGTCAAATCAGTAGATGCTGCTGTCTGCCTGAGGAACACAACACTGACTCCAAGCGGTCAGCCCTTGACAATTACTGTGTTTCTAAGTCCCTTGTGAGACAGGTAAATGTTAACATTCCCATTTTATGATTAGAAACTGAGGCATAGGAAGTCTAAGCAACTTGGGCAGAGGGAGCATCTGGTTCAGCAGAGAGCTGAATCCCAGCTCCCCTGTGCCAGGCAAGCAGCCAAACTCCTGGAACAGTTTCTGTCAGGAACAATTCCCGTATGGAAACAAGCCAAGAACACAAGGACAGTCTAATTACAATTAAAAAGGAATCTTCCCAGACCCAGATAGGGTAGCAGCATACAACATATAGTTAGTCCCTTACAGTAGGACCTTGCACTGAGCAGGCAGGGTCTTACTTTCAATAAGGGGTTTGTAAAGCACTTGGTGCTCTGCCACTGCCACGGCATGCGCTGAGGGCACAGCGGTAAATCGGGCGCTGGGTTTGCTACTCACCCATAACTTACTTTCCACACCCCTCTTCACAAAGCACCCGCTGGAGCCGCTGCAGCAGCCCTGTCAGAGTGCTCTGCCCCAGCACAGCCAAGCTAACCCTAGAGCTTCCTCTCCCTCTCATGCTGCTATTTGACTGCAAATACACTTGCTCGCTCTAGTTAAATCACCTCTGTGCTTTCCTTTGGAAGGGAGGATTTCAAAATTTGATTTGTTTTAGTCACTAAGTACTCTCTGGTATTCCCAGCAGTTCCTTTAGCTGACAAGGTTTATACTTGTCGCCAGTTTGTTGTGTTTTATGAATAGGGACCCAGCAAAACCCAAGACACCATTTAACATAGCACACATTAGTCTTTTACCCTGCGCCGCTCGGCGTCTGGTATCGCTCTCTCTACCAGAGTGTTACACATGAAATGGTCCCTCTAGGCAGCGTACTCAGTCAGGAAGGATATTAACTCCCCCCAGCAGAGGCTGTGACTGAAATGCCACTGATCCCTGTAGTTTAAAGCATGACTGATAAAATGTTCGTGCGTAACAGAGACACTGGTACCAGGGGAGTCTCAAGTTGGACATTCCAACAACACAGGAGAGTGCTGGCAGTGCCAGTCCCAGTGCCACAGCCAGTAATGGGGGAACACCTCCTCACACAGCTCCTCTGTGCTTTTTCCTGCTTCTTCCCAAATCCCTAGGGTAAGAAGCAGGCACGATGTGCTGCCCCTGGGATACACTCCTTTTGCTTCCTGAATGTTCCACCTATGCCCCTCATCAAACAAAAGGGCCTCTCAGGCTGCACCTCACCCTTCTCATCTCACCCCTCAGGTTACAAGCAGCTTAAGGTTTATTAAAATCTATTTCAACCATTTGTTCCTCAACTAAGGGCATGACCTGGTTTCAATCCTGAATTTCTACCAGGAGTCAAAATGTGTTTTGCTAGCATGGAGGTAGGATGAAAACCAAGTCCTGCCCAATATGAGTCCTCCCAAACTGTGGAGCAAAGCCTACAAGATCAGCACTTGCTGCACTCACAAAGATAACAGCCCACAAGGCAGGCACCACCCAGCAAAACATAAAAAGCTGATATCAGAGCACAATTGCCCATTGCAGGCAACCAGAGATGGTAAACAACAATGAAATACAAAGAGAGGAAACTGGGACAAAGGAAACACAGAACCGTATATGCATGCACAGATTTGGAGCTGGTGTTTGCCCAGCACAGTGCATGTCCACTAATCTCCCACAGCAAATATAAAATAAAGAGCAGTGCATCAGGGAATGACAGGATGGTTGTTATACCCATCTTTATCTTCACACTTCCACATGAGAACAGTTGCACAGGTTGCACTTCAAGGCTGACCGAGGAATCGATGGTAGCTTTCCTTTGCCAAGGTCCTTGCGAATGTTTGCTGCCTCTGAAACTGCGTGTTTTGTTAATTCTGTCACATTGTGCTCTTTGCAGAGTTTCTGTTCAAAGAGGAAGGCAGGGTGTCTCACAAACTCAAGTAATTTTGACCTTGCAATCCTCCAAGTGCCTTATGTTATACCTAAGAATCCAGACAAAACCACCCCTGCTGCTGTCTTGCACTGAGAAAATGTAACCGGACGACAGCATAACAGCTTGCTCGAGTTCCCACTGAAATTAGCAGGAGCTTTTTCACTCACCTCCTTAGAAAGAAAACCTCTCCAAATAATGCCAACCTCCCACCAGTCTGCTGCTCAAAAATCTTTCAGGCTGGAATGCATCAAAGCAATCCATAAAATCTAAGTGAATTTCATTTATGCTTAGGGTCAAATGTACAGCCACTTAAAGCCCCCTGGAATTTTACTTTATTTTTGGTAAAATTCATTTTCAAAGTGTTTTGTAAGGTGAAAGCAAGACCTTTCCAAGTATCTCTGCTTCAGAAGATTATGATGCATCACATTCATTAGCATCTGTCACATCACACTGTGGGACAGAGTTTACTGTGAGTGACAGAATATGGTTAAGTCAGTACATGCAGGTGTGTGACAAACAAAATCAGTGTAATCATGAGGTTCAGAAAATTGCTTTTAATGTTATGTTTATATATATAATTCTGTTAAATTACCTGGGCAGGATATAGAAGTATTTTACTTTATATAACTGCTTAGCAATCCTAAAATTGCAGCTATAAAGGTGGAACTTCACTCACATTTTACTATAAGGACATAATGTAGAATGTAAAGATGTTGTGAGGTAGCAAAGCAACATTTCAAATACTGGTAGTAAAATGACATCAAATTGTTTCAAGTCAGTGGTGGGAAAAGGTTTTATATATAATTAAGTAAAGAGTTGACTAGATGACTGTATTTTTTTTCAGACAGGGGCAGTACCCATATCAAAAATTTCACTCACCTAGGCCCTTAAACTTTAATGGAAAGCTATTTGGAGTAGTTTATGAGGAATTAGCTGGCTGAATCATAGAATGGTAAGGTTGGAAGAGACCTCAAGGATCATCTAGTTCCAACCCCCTGCCATAGGCAGGGACACCTCCCACTAGTACAGGTCACTCAAGACTCTGTAAGAGATACAGAAATCATCCCAAGGTGCATGCTAGAGGTCTACACTCCGTGTTCTGATGCTCAAGAAGTTGACAATGGGATAAAGAGTATTTCACTGCTCAGCCCCCACTCCAAATCTCTCATAAACCAGTTATGGCCAGAAGTCATTACCGCATGAATGCAGTTTGGCTCCTTCTGAGAGAAGAGCGATGAATCTTCCCCTCCTCAGCAGTAAGTCTTACCCATATCATAAATGTTCTCATCACATTTAGTGTTACATGTCCCCCCTACCATTGATAGTCATTGAGATATTTCAGGTGATCTCTCCTGGCTGGAAGACAGTGGCTATTTTGTACCCTTTCTGTTCCATCTTCAGGCCAGAGAACAGAGCCTTTGGACCTCTCGTGTACAAAGCCTACAACCTTCAGGAAACATTTTAATAACATTGCATTTGTAACTAAAAATAAAATGCCATTTCATTTGGTGGCTGTCTACTACTGATTTTATACAGCACCATTAAAAGGGAAATTCAGATGGGAGGAACTGATGACTGCTCCTAAACTGCAGAGATTTTAAGTTCTTTGAGGCAAGAAGATGTCAATCTTTTATATGTCTGCAAAATGCCATGAACATCTATGGCAGTCTATAAATCATAAAGGGAATGATACAAGCAAGCAGGAGTTAATGGGATCGTATCTTCCTGGCAGACTTTGCCCTATGGATAAGGTAGCTTACAAAGCAATAATGAAATATTATCAGCAAAATAAAGTTTTAGTGGCTTTTTATTCTTAACAGCATTTTCCAAGCACCATGTCAATAGAAGTAGAGCTTCATCTGGGATCAAAAAGTTCTGATTTGCATATGTTATCATGCAAAATGAGATTTTATTCTACCCTTTCCTTCAGAAACACTGAGCCATGCATAAGATCAGATCACAAAATTAAAACAATTTATTGTACTGGAAGTCTCTTCTGTTAGTTTTGGCCACATTCCCAGTTCAAGCGATTAGTGAAACCACAGAAATACTAATTAGCAGTGCAGGGATGCTCAGAACTTACCATGTTTGTGTTCATGGTGTATTAACAAGTAGACTGACCATGCTCATCTTAAAACTACTGTTTGCCTGATCATTAATTGTCAAGACAGGAAATCAAATGACCACTTTCAGAAGACAGGTAAATTATGGTGGAAAGTGTGGAAGCCCTTCTGACCTCAGCATGCAGTCCAACTGTTCCTAATGCAAGGGCTGTAAGAGCAGCCACCCTCTGTATCAGATCCTGCACATTCACAATCTCATCCTAAGGGTTTCAAGGAGTCAGTGACTTAAAATGTAAATACTTGAAAAGACATGATAAGAATTGTAAGTCTTGTCAACATGCATCACCATCACCACTTAAAACAACTCTGTCCATGAGAACGTCAGCATTATCCTGGTATTTTGTGGTCAACAAGTGGAACTGCAGCTGAAATTAATCTCAGTCATGTAATCCACCAAAAGCCTACATATCACTCAAGTCATTCCTCCATAGAATCTTGAAAACTTATGGAGAATTTTAAACAGGTGCTCAAGATCCAGGTGTAGATGAGGGAATAATTCAATTCTGCTGACCCCAGGGTCTGTGCTTCTGAACAGTCACCATCGTACAAGGCATTATTTTGTACCTGGCCAGAAGTCAACACAAAGTGTTCACCCAGAGATGCAGTTAAAGTTCTATTTAAAAGAAGTGGAAACTCAAGTACAGTGAGCAGAAATGACTAAATGTCTGGAGTACTGTGTGCAGTTCTGGAGCCCCCAACAAAAGAAGGACATGGAAATGTTGGGGAGGGTCCAGAGGAGGGCCATGAAGAAGATCAGAGGGTTGGAGCAGCTCTCCTTTGAGGACAGACTGAGAGAGTTGGGGCTCTGCAGCCTGGAGAAGAGAAGGCTTCGAGGTGACCTGATAGTAGCCTTCCAGTATCTGAAGGGGGCCTACAGGAAGGCTGAGGAGAGACTATTTACAAGGTCTTGCAATGACAGGACAAGGGGCAATGGGTTTAAACTGGCAGAGGGGAGATTTACACTGGATGTTAGGAGGAAGTTCTTTACAGTGAGAGTGGTGAGGCACTGGTGTAGGTTGCCCAGGGAGGTTGTGGATGCTCCCTCCCAAGGCCAGGTTGGATAAGGCCTTGAGTGACCTATACTAGTGGGAGGTGTCCCTGCCTCTGGCAGGGGGTTGGAACTAGATGATCCTTGAGGTTCCTTCCAACTTTACCATTCTATGATTCTATAGAGCGGCCCCAGCTTTCTGGGGCACAGGCTGTCTCCAGTTTTATACACTACCCAGCACTAAAATGATTGTTTGCAAATACTAAGAACCAAGTAAAGCTTTGGACAGTAAGAAATCCGAAGTAATTAGCTATGAAGGGAAATTGTTCTGTGTTCACGTCATCAGGTGCAGAGTTGTTTCCTGTCTTTTGTCATTTATCAGCTGCTGTTATAAATTCAGGGGTTTCACTCCTCATCTCCCAAAATGAGGTGGTACCTCATACATTAAGAAAGCCCTGTGAAATGAGACCCCCAGAAAGAACAATCTCTACTTGCAGAAACTGCTCAGGAAATGACAATTTAATTGACAGCCTTCTAGAAAATATCCAAAGAGCTTATTAAAAGGCTCCTACTGGACCAGGCCCTAACCCTGCCATATCCCAACTGCAACACACACTTCATATTCCAGAAGGTATCTCCCACATAATGGTTTAGCAACCTACACTGTTGCCAGGAATAGAAGAGTACATCAGACTTAAGCAATTAAGTTTTTCTGTGCTGCATAAGCTGGAGAAGAATCACACAAAGGATATAGCAGCACAGAAAATGAACAGGATGGATTACAGGCATCATCACTAACAGCTAAAAAATTAGCTTTTTTAATCCAATTATATATTTGGAGGCATAAAACTTGTGCTGACGAAGAAAAATGTAACAAGCAGGACTACAAATAAACCTGCAGTTAGCACTCATATTGTCAGAGCTAGTTCAAAGTTCAACTTACGATCCACAGTTTGTGGGAAATTTCTACCTAGGTCACAAACTTGATCTACAATTTAGGGTAAATATGAACCTTTAAACCGAATTTTATTTGGAATGGGAAGACAGATGGAGTTAAGGAATGTAAATGGCAAATTGATGGAAAGCAGCCCTGAGGAAAAGGACCTGGGAGTATTGGTCGATTAAAAGCTCAACATGAGCCGGCAGTGTGTGCATGCAGCCCAGACAGCAACTGTGTGCTGGGCTGCATCAAGAGCAGTGTGGCCAGCAGGGCAAGGGAGGGGGTTCTACCCCTTCAGTCTGATCTCATCAGACCCCACCTGGAGTACTGTGTGCAGTTCTGGAGCCCTCAACAAAAGAAGAACATGGAACTGTTGGGACAAGTCCTGAGGAGGGCCACAAAGATGCTCAGAGGGGTGGAGCAGCTCTGCTAAGAGGATGGGCTATGAAAGTTGGGGCTCTGCAGCCCGAACAAGAAAAGGTTTCAAGGAGATCTTGTAGTAGCCTTATAGTATCTGAAGAGGGCCTACATGAAGACTGGAGAGGGATTATTTACAAGGTTTTTAATGACAGGATGAGGAGTAATGGGTTTAAAGTGGCAGAGGGGAAATTTAAACTGGATGTTAGAAAGAAGTTATTTCCAGTGAGGGTGGTGAGACACTGCCACAGGTTGCCCAGGGAGGCTGTGGATGCTGCTTCCCTGGAGGCCAAGTTAGATGCAGTCTTGAACAACCTTTTCTAGTAGGAAGTGTCCCTGCCTATGGTGGGGGGTTGGAACTAGATGATGCTTGGTGTCCCTTCCAACCTAAACTATTCTGTGATTCTAAGGAAGTTCAGGCATGCCAAAAAGGAGTTAGGTTTGTATTTAAGCATGAAGTATTAGTGGGGAAAAGAAAATAAAGAACGAACTGAGGCTTTTGTGTGTTAGTGTGCCTTGTTAAAAAAAAAAAAAAATCTTATGTATAGAATAAAAGGTACTAGAATCCAATCAGCTACTCACAGCAGGAAACTAGAAGCACCACTTGTGGTGTGTAGCAGACTGACATGTAATCATGGCTGAAACAGAATGACAGCTCACATCACCACACCAGTTCTGTTGAGCTCTGCTGGTGCTTGGGGGTGGAGGAAGAGTAGGAGGTAAGAAGTTCAGCAGATATCCCCTCATCGAAAAACTAAAACTTAGGACTAACCAACATCAACCCAAAAGCTTCATGAATTCACTGAATCATAAGAGGCGAAAGCACAAATTGTCCCACCGCAGGTGATCATCTGCTTGTTGCTTTCAACTGGTTGAAAGAACTCCTGCTCCCTCCCATTCAGTTTTCCAGCTCTTTGAGATGTTTGTTGTTGCTATGTATTTTTTAAATGAAAGATCTGAGAGTTTGTTCAGTAAAACACAAAGGAGCCCTACAGTGCAGAGAATAAAGGTACAAATACTTGGGCATCTCCAAATCAACAGGCATCTGTTGGTATTTTCAGCTTCTAAGAACATATTTGTCTTTTTCTTTTTTTCTTTTTTTTTTTTTTTTTTTTCCCTATCTCCACCACAGTCTTTGCAGAACATGAGCATGTTCATCTGGCTTGGGGCAACAATATACACAGAACATGGATGACTGGAAAAGAGTTAATTGTGGACTGGCAAACAGGAAGGGAGCTGCAGCTTTGCACTTGACCTGTACTGCCCTGTTAATATTTCTCTAATTTAGATGTATCCATCTGAGATGGCCCAGAAGCCTCCCTGTGTGTTCAGTGCAGAGGAAAAAAAGCACTTTTATTGCACAGTTATTGGAGAACTTGTTTAGGTGCAACCCTTGAAATGAATCATACCTGGAAGCACTAAACCTGTACACAGACAGGTCAGACCCAGGCATCTCCCACTTCAGGTACCCAAACGTCTTTTCCATTGTGGACATGTTGATTCCCACCCAAACTAGTTGAATATGTACTGTGGTAAATTCAATTTCACACCAGTAAATTCGATTTCATACCAGTAAGCTACTATGATATAGAATTAGTATTTGCCACAGGAAAAGTAGTAAAATACAGATCAGAGAAAAGTGTAACCCATTTCTCATGCTACACCCTTTTTTGGAAGGCTCTTGAAAGAAGTTCTTTTCTCCTACAACATGATGGTCATCGGTGACTCACAAGGATTTATTCACTAATAAATAACAGTTTTCATTATTAAGGCATTCACAGTCAAAACATTCCATACTCTTCACTTTTTCTTTTTTTTTTTTTTTTTAAGATTATTATCTACTTTTCCTTTATGGCAAGGCTTGGGAGTGACAGATGATCCATCAGCCTATCTGCTGATTTTTAATGGCAGCATTTTGCATTCATTATTCCCTACTTAAATCATTCTTTCAAGAAAAAAAAAAAAAACCAAACCAAAAAGGACTAAGGCATTTCTTCCTCTTGTCACTAGAGAAATTAAATGGTACACCATTAAGAAGAGTGCTTGTCTAACAAAAAGATACACTAGTCACAGATTTAGAAAACCAGCAAGGACAAAATCTGCCTCAGAGGGAGAGCAAAAATAGGAATCCTTATCTCTCAATGCCTCCGCACTCTGCTGAGGTCAATAACTTCCAGAGTTAAATCTCTGCACTGAAAACCCCTAAGAGAAAAGGTCAAATAATTATTTTTTATTGCATGAAGCACTCCCTTGGCTAACGAGCTAAAATTAAGGATGCAGGTGATGCATGGTGGCCATCTTCCTGGCTGTCAGCAACAGGGACATTTCCTGCAGGTAGCCTGGCCCCAGCAGTCACAGAATCACTGTGAAACACAGCATCAGACTAACACCACCTCAACAAATTCAAGGAGGATCTGAGTTGGTCTGTCCTGAACTAGAAGCTGCTCACAATCTAGGCACAGCTGAAGAACAGAAGATGCAGCACCTCACCTAGGCAAGGTATGCAGAAGAGCAATCCCCAACAACAAAGCTCTTCTTGAGACTTCCATGTGCCAAGCTCCAAGCTTTGGAGCCCAGTGAGTCCAAGAAATTCTGAGGAATCAAACCAGTTCATTACCTACAGCAATTTAAAACCAGGAATTTTTGCAAGATCAAACCATTGGCAGCCTCTTTCCTAAAGCTTTAGCGGTTTGCCTTAATGACTGCAATACTTCACAGTAAGACCTTGAGCAACCTGTACTAGTGGGAGGTGTCCCTGCCTATGGCAGGGGGTTGGAACTAGATGATCCTTGAGGCCCCTTCCAACCTTACCATTCTATGATTCTATGATAAGGCCCTTAACAACTATCCTGGGGAAATCTGCACAGAGCAAATTGTCTAGAAACAACAAACACGGCTACCTTTCAAGTTCTCAAAGACAGTGTGTCTGAGTTTATTAAAAAATGGTGTCTTACATTTTCAGGCAGGTGACAAAGGGACATAACTTCTCCCATTACAGGTCTTGTGAGATCAGCTAGTAAACAGTCCTGATGCAAGCTGTTCCCTCTGATAGGGAAGCTATTGTGGTCAAATGTGTTCCCCAGTATTTTGTCTCTTACCACAGAGCTTTTCTATTCATCACTGTTTCCTGGAAGATCCTGGTTTATCTCTAGCTTTCCTCACTTGCACAAGCTGCCCTCTGGAGTGGCATCACCTTGACACTTCAGAAGGCATGGGGTCTTGCAAGAGCGCCCAAGTCTCATTTACAGATTCATCACACTGACAAAAGTGTGAGGCTCTTAGTTAACTTTTAAGTTAACAATCTTCTTCTGAAATTAACAGGCAGGTTTAAAATAAAGAAACAAAGATCATATGCTGACACTCACAGAAGCATCAGCCAGATTTTACTCCCTCATTTTACAAGAGTTTGTAACTTTTTAAGTTATGCAAAGTTAATGCTGGGATGTTTTGTAATGTGTTTGGCACAGAGGATTCAAACAAATCAAAGTCACAAACTTAATATTTGCCTGTCTAGCAACAACACCTCCTAACAATAAAATGAGTTTGAATTTTGGCTAAATGCCTAATAAGTGAGTTGTTAGCTTTTGTGCTTTAATGCACTGGCTGTTAAGTAAGCAAGTCAACACATTCTGAATGGAATTCAAATGTGTGCAGTAGGCTCTGCTACAAGTTAAACTCAGAAATTGGTGAAAGGGGGAATTAAACAAACCTCAAATGCTGATTTTGCATTCATTCAATAATCTTTTCCAGTCCCATTATATCAAGGAATAATCCAATTATGGTACTTAAATCTCTGGGTACAGTTGCCAACAATAAATTCCTCAGTGATGCTTCCAATATACTTGGGAAGGTTGCTGCAGTACATGGGATTTCACTTTCTGATTCCCACAATGTTTTCAGGTGTGACACATTAATGCCTCTCATTGTGGCATATCGTCCAGACTTGTGTTTTCCACACGTTGCTGTCTCTAACTGATGGCTCCACGTACCCTCTCTATCAGTATACCTGGCATCAACAAAACCAAGCTGAGTACTTAAAACCAAGTTCTGGAGTCCCCAGCACAGGAAGGACATGGAAGTGTTGGAGCGGGTCCAGAGGAGGGCCACAAAGATGATCAGAGGGCTGGAGCAGCTCTCCTGTGAGGACAGGCTGAGAGAGTTGGGGCTCTGCAGCCTGGAGAAGAGAAGGTTTCGAGGAGACCTTATAGTAGCCTTCCAGTATCTGAAGGGGGCCTACAGGAAGGCTGGGGAGGGAATATTTACAAGGTCTTGCAATGACAGGACAAGGGGCAATGGGCTTAAACTGGCAGAGGGGAGATTTAGACTGGATATTAGGAGGAAGTTCTTTGCAGTGAGGGTGGTGAGGCACTGGAACAAGTTACCCAGGGAGATTGTGTCTGCTCCCTCCCTGGAGGTGTTCAAGACCAGGTTGGACAAGGCCTTGAGTAACCTTGAGTGGGAGGTGTCCCTACTTCTGGCAGGGGGTTGGAACTAGATGATCCTTGAGGTCCCTTCCAACCTTACCATTCTATGATTCTAAGTATGTACTCTAAGAGGCACCGTGAATGAAGGTGCCCTTCTGAATCTGGACTTATGTTTGCCACATTAACAGGGTTTGAATCCAGGACTACATAAGTACAATATTTACAGAAGAATCAGGTAATGCTTTTATGACATCATGGTTTTGATCACACCTTCTCTCTCCATAAGACTCTCTGCAATCTCCATAAGACTCACTGAACCTTTCCCACCAGTAAGGTAATGTTAGATATCTAACAGCACTGCACAGATACCTAAATATGTGTAGAGCCCTCATTTATGAGATTAATTATGATTAAGAATTGTGTTTCCTAGATATTCAGACCAGCATATACCAAAGAAAAGTTTTCCCCAAGTTTAACTTATCAAGGAAGCAAAAAAAGAGTTATTAAATTATAGAAACAAAACCCCAAATCCAACACATAATTGGTTCTGATGCTTGAGTCAGAACATCTGCTAGGAGAGCGCTGGTTTCAGCAGCCATTCTTGCTTGGGCTTTAGCACACAGAGTCAGTCAATCATGGCTGCAAGGTGACTGCATATTTCTGTATAACCCTCAGAAATTTTCCAGAAACAGACAGATTTTTGCCATGACCCTCCTGCAGTCACTCACGTGCCATTATCCACATGATCAGGAAAACATACTGCATGGGAAATGACAGACAGTAAAGAGGTAGAGAAGCCAAATCACTCTTGAGTATGTCGTCACTCCCTTTGACATCTAATGTGGAAAGAATATGCAAGCACCAATGCATGAGGAACTGCTTCAACAGTTGTTCACTCACCAGCACGCATTTGAAATTTGCTCCCAGCCTCCCTGCTCTATTCTTGCAGTCCTAATTATGCAGACTACCCTACCCTGAAATTAAACTTTCCCAACTGTTATATCAACATTAAGATTCACATCTAGGAATGATGTGAACCGAAATGAAGCTAATTGGGTCAAATTTTTTTAAAAAAGAAAAACAGCACCCATAATATTTATTTCAGATTGATTGGGATAACATTTCAAAAGAAATGTATCACAGTATCACCAAGGTTGGAAGAGACCTCAAAGATCATCAAGTCCAACTCATTACCACAGACCTCAAGACTAGACCATGGCACCAAGTGCCACATCCAAACTCGCCTTGAACACCTGCAGGGACGGTGACTCCACCACCTCCCTGGGTAGCCCATTCCAGTAGCCAGTGACTCTCTCAGTCAAGAACTTTCTCCTCACCTCCAGCCTAAACTTCCCCTGGCATAGTTTGAGACTGTGTCCTCTTGTTCTGGTGCTGGTTGCCTGAGAGAAGAAGGTAACCTCCTCCTGGCTACAACCACCCTTCAGGTAGTTGTAGACAGCAAGAAGGTCTCCCCTGATCCTCCTCTTCTCCAGGCTAAACAATCCCAGCTCCCTCAGCCTCTCTTCATAGGGCTTGTGCTCAAGGCCTCTCACCAGCCTCGTTGCCCTTCTCTGGACACACTCAAGCACCTCAATGTCCTTCTTAAATTGAGGGGTCCAGAACTGGACACAGTAGTCAAGGCGTGGCCTAAGCAGTGCAGAGTCCAGGGGGAGAATGAGCTCCCTGCTCCTGCTGGCCACACTATTCCTGACGCAGGCCAGGATGCCATTGGCCTTCTTGGCCACCTGGACACACTGTTGGCTCATGTTTAGGCAGGTGTCAATCAGCACCCCCAGATCCCTTTCTGTTTGGCTGCTCTCCAGCCACTCTGACCCCAGCCTATAGGTGTGTATGGGGTTGTTGTGGCCAAAGTGCGGCACCTGGCACTTGGATTTATTGAATGTCATCCCCTTGGACTCTGCCCATCTGTCCAGGCGGTCAAGGTCCCGCTGCAGAGCCCTTCTGCCCTCCAACCCAGCCCCCAGCTTGGTGTTATCTGCAAATTTGCTGGTGACTGACTCTAAAACAAATGTCACTCAGAACAGGTTTTGGATCAGATTCTGTGGCCCACAATTGTGAAGAGTTTGTTCCACCACTCTGTATGTTTGTTGCTGCATCAAAGAATGGGCCAAAGGATCAGGGAATTCCACTGATGTTTTGTTGCGTTTCTGTGTTGAGTTGTTTTGGTTTTTTTTTTCCTCTTTAACTCCACATTATATACAAACCCAAATTTATGTAGTAAAAAATGGCTTCCATTTCCCTTATACCTCCTAAACTGCTGATGCAGGAAAAGGAGATCAAAATTGAAATAGAACTAAATTACAAGCTAAAAACTTGCATGACAAACCACTTTAGAAGCAGGAGTAAGACTTCAGTAATAAAGTCCTCAACCACAAACAGAGATGGCAAACAGCTCACTGATGCATCAAGCAAGTTGACCAAGGAATCAAAGCTTGCCCTTATGAGTCAAAATAAAAATATGGACATAAAGGTGATCAGGTGGTCAAACTTGTATGTTCCTTTTCTCATGAAGAATCTGCTTTGTCATCATTTTCTACCCACTGCTACCAAGAAGGTAGAGAGTGGGATGCAAGAAAGGACATGCTCCTTTCAAAGCTTGTCCTACTATGCTCTGGGAATTTTCTGTTTTCCTCAGTCTGAGTTTTTTAATTCCTCAGGCCCTTGCTCACAAAGATATGCTGCACATAGCCTGAGTTTAAAGCTTCTCATGTGACACCATACCTAATCTGTATAAAGACAGCTTATAATCAGAGGCTACTCTACCTCATAGGGTAGGTAGAAATATTTGTTGAGGCATAATCAAACCTTCTAAGCAAGATGCATATTTTAAAAGATAAAAGAAATTTTCGATTCACTCTCAATTGACACTCAATTCTCACACTCAGTTCACCAATTAAGTGCTGTCAGAAGGAATTCTCTCTGTATTTCTCTGGATTTACACACAGCTTCCTACTAGTTTAGCAAGCTGAGAGATCTTTATCAAAGATCAATTTCCTAATTCATTTTCATTCATCTATATTGTATTGCTCCACTGAATACAGGTGAATACTATTGAGTTCTTCCAACAAGACAGTCTTCCAAATTTCCAAGACAACAGTTATATGTACTTTGCTGGGATTCCCTGCTGCACTGCTCAACAGGTTTTTCCAACTACCAAAGGTATGTGTGTTCCAAAAGACATCCTTGGGTCATAATAAAGGTAACATACCAGCACAGAAAGGATGACACTAGAAGAGTCACTAAGTCACTACCTTCTTGAGCAGGTGAACTAGGCCCAGGAAGCAATTACCTGTCAGTAATCCTTCTGACCCATCTCTGGAGTATTTACCAGAGCAGCAGTGAACCTAACTAAGAAAGAGGAAGCAACAGTCATCCAAAAGAGCTGGCTAGCCAGGAGATAATGCATGTGGTTTGAAGGCTATTAGGCTCTCGACAGGAGATGGTGTGAAGGTTTGGGAGTTAAGTGATGAAGCTCTATTT
>VWZE01020252.1:0-24595 GCA_013396675.1 Eubucco bourcierii
CCTATAGTGCAATTTTCTCTATTTAAATATTCTAATTGGCCTCAAACCAGCACAGGCTTCCATGCAGATGCTGCTGACTGGTGCTCAGGAAAGTGAGATGGATCAGGCCCTTTCTTCTGAATAAATATCAGATCTGATTCACCACTCAATTGCTTCTGTTTTACTTCTGTAGAACATCATTGATTATAGGAGGATTTGCAAGTCTAAAACTAGAGTAATTCAGTGATTAATCCCAACCAAAGCCTTCTGTAAATAGAGAGCAATACCCCAGCACTGCTCAATATTAGACCCATCAGTGGAAGGCTCTGTAATATGACTCAATGGCATTTAGACTTCCCTTCTTTTATTCAGGGCAGTGCTGAGATATGTTTAGTTTAGCTAACCCAGACTTTTCTCTTCTGTCTCTTCTCCCTCCAAAATGTCAGGTACATTCTCAGCGAAACAAAGGCAAAACTCTTCCATCCTATGACTATCTTGTTCAGCTCAGAAGCTGAACCCTGGGAAAGGCTGGCAACACATTTCAAGATGCCTAAAAGGACCAGAGGCTTCCACAGTGTGATGGGAGAAGGAAAAGGGAGAATCAAAAAATGGTAGGGCTTGGAAGGGACCTCTGGAGACCATTGAGTCCAACCCCCCTGCCAAAGCAGGATCACCATGCAGGAACGTTTCTAGGCAGGTTTTGAAAGTCTCCAGAGAAGGACACTCCACAGTCCCTTTGGGCAGTCTGCTCCAGTGCTCCATCACTCTTAAAGTAAAGAAGTTTTTCCTTATGCTGAGGTGGATCCTCCTGTCTTCCAGTTTGTCCTATTACCAGGCACCACTGAAAAGAGCCTGGCCCCATCTTCTTGACACCCACCAGTCAGTTATTTGTCAAGATCCCCTCTTGGTTTTCTGCTCTCCAGGCTAACAGCCTCAAACCCAATGCTAAGACCAAATACATCCGTTTCAACCCATGGGCTGGAGGCTTCTACAACACCTTCCAGAAGTGGTTGACCCAGAGAGAGTAAAAACTTGATCTAGAACTGGTTGTCTGTAGACAACAAAACACTTTGCTCAGGCTCACTTTTGGGACATAAGGCAGTCCCATGCAGCATTCCCAGAAATACTGGATGAGGAGAAGCAGCTGGAGCAAAGAAATTCCTTGATTTTAAGGGTTTTAAGCATTTCTGCAGCTCCTTCTGGGCCCACTGATTTTTGGATCCCATGAGAAAACCTCAAACCTCTCTCTCAAATGTTGTATGATCTATTTATAAATAAGAGTTCCAGGTGATGGAAATATTTGGGAGTTTCAATATTTGGTCTTGCTCTAAAGGAAACTGAAATAAACATCTTGGGGAAATTTCCCACCAACAGCAACCTCTGATGACCTAACTGCTCAGCTTCACTGAGTAGCTACCAGGTGGTCTGTAGGGCTGTAAGAACAGAATCATAGAATCATAGAAGCATAGAAACATAGAATCATAAAATCTTAGAGTCATAGAATCATAGGGACTGGGTTGGAAGAGACCTCCAAGCTCATCCAGTCCAACCTCTCACCGAGCCCTATCCAATCAACTAGATCATGGCACTAAGTGCCTCATCCAGTCTTTTCTTGAGTCTCCATTTCCCTCTGTAGGGTTTTTCCCCCTAAGGAGGCAGACCCAGGACTTTCAGGATCCAAATCTTGTTGCTATTTCTCACCATTTTTAGAGTAAAGAATCTGTACTTTTGCTCTCCCCTGGAGATCTCAGGGTCCACTCAAAGCGAGAGACCCTGAAGCTCCACTGAGTAAATGGCCCCAGCACCCAAATCCAGTTTCAGAGGCTGAGAGATGCCAGTAAGAGCATGGCATCTATTCAACAAGACGTCAGACCTGTGTGGGCTGCTGGCCCAGCTCTGGTTAACTGCTACAGACAAGCATTGAGCTGTATGTGCAGCTCTTCCAGCTGTCTTCATTCCTTAGCTTGCACATCTCCTTGAGAAAGGGTGAGCAGCATGGCAGGTATTGCTGTAGTGCTTTACAGTGCCTCCATCCACTTCCTCCAACTCTGAACAGCAACAGAAGGAGCAGCTGCTGAGCAGCAGCCATCAGCTGAGCCCAGGAGGTGAGACAGGGTAGAAGCAACCTCTCCTTCTCTTCACATGAGCTTTGCTTCTTCTTGATTCCACCTTTTGCCTTCGAGCAGGACTCCTCTCAGCTGCCTCCAGAAGATGTGCCTGCTTATTTCTTTGTTTTTCCACTCTAGGTAAGTATTCCTCCTCAGGTACCGAGACAGCCCCAGCCTCTGCCTCACCAAGGCATCGTTCACTTCTTCTAGCACTATCATGATGATTCCAGCCTTTCCTTCAACCAGCTGCCAGGACTGGGCAATGTCAAACTCAAAGCTACACCACTTGCTTTCCAGAAAGTCAGTAGAGATGACTGCAATGACATTTCTGCTACTCAGAAAGCCTTCTTGGATGATATTGGTGACAATGGGTACCCCTGGTAGGAAATCCCTGTAGTAAAGGCAAAGCTGGAAGGGAGGGGTTCCACCTTCCAAGGGTTCCACCAGCTCCTTCATCACCCATTCTTGGTCTTTGCTGGAGTGGATAACGAAGGCGTCATAGGCGTCACCCCTTTCTGCAGAGTGTTTACACCCACTGAGCAGCACCAACAAGTAGTATAGCTGGAAGTAGTACTTGTAAATCAGGAAGAGGAACACCACTACAGCCACCAACAAGATGACTGAGGATGACACCATCCTTGGATTGATGTGGCAGGAGGAGAGATCAAAGCTTGACAGGCTGACATTCTTCACGTATGCAGGCGTGAGGCAAACCATCAACTCCTCATTCTGCAGTAGCTGCTGCTTTTCCTTGACCCATTTCAGAAAGTTCAGGTGAGTGCAAGAGCAATCAAAGAGGTTTTGAGAGATGTCTAACAGGACCAAGCTCTCAGGCAAGATTTCCAGGGCTGAGTCCAACAGAACGCTCAGCTGATTGTTGCTGAAATCCAGGACCCTGAGGGCTCGGAGTGGCTTGTAGACCACAGGGTCAAAGGTCAGTAGCTTATTGTTGCTGATGTTCAGCTCTTTCAGTTCAGAGAGGGCATCAAATGTGCTTTGATCCACATGTACCAGTTTACAACTTGAAATATCCAAGATGTGGAGGTGACTAAGGTTTTTGAAGCTGTTGTCCAGTTTGTTGTTCTCAAAGGAGTTGCCTGCCATCTTGAGCACCCGCAGAGAGTTCAAGCCACAGAATGCACACTGGGACTTGACATGAGTTTTGGTATAGGAAATATCAAGGTAAACGAGTTTCTGAAGGGACAGGAAGACAGGGTAGGTGCCAGGACCTAATAACTTTGTATGCTGAAAGTCCAAATACAACAAATTCTTCACATTGGTGAAATCTCCACTCATGCTGATGTCAGAATTGAAGCTTAGGTTCAAATGTTTCAAATTTGGACAGCCAGGAAACTGAGGGGAGCAGCAACTAGTGAAGGAGAGGCGATTCTCACTCAAGTCCATGACCTCCAGGTTCCTTAGATTCTCAAAATCCTCCAGGAAGCTATTGAGGTGTTTGCTCTTGGTAATACGCAGCACCCTCAGCTCCTTGAAAAGAGACAGTTTCACAGCAGGCACTTCCTTAAACTTGCATTTCTTGCACTCCAGCTGCTTCACTTGAGAGAACATAGGAACCTCTGACACCTCTTCAATTTGGGTGTCCACCAACCGAATACTGGAGATGTTGCCTATGCAGTCAAAAAGAGTGTCTGTGTCATACTCAAAGCTCCTGAAGCAGATCAAGACAAACTCCTCCATTTGTACCTGACACAGCCCACTCAAGAGTCCCCTCTGAAATTCATCCAGTTTCTGAATGTCACTGTATTCTCCAACTATTAATCTCTTGACCTGTAAACCAGTCAGGCCTTGAAGAGAAGTGTGCATCACACTGAAGTTCTCAAAAGAGGACCTTAGAACCAGCTCCCCAAGGTGAATCTTTGCAAAAGACCCTGGCTCTATGTATTTTATATTATTCAAGGAAAGCACCAGCGTGAGGTTGAGCCTGTTCATGACCCCCAGGGCATCAAGGTCTCCTCTGGAGATATATGTGATCCTGTTAGAGAAAAAGTTCAAGTATCTGAGAGAGGTCAGGTTGGTGAAATATGTGGGAAGCTTCAATGAAGCAATGCTGTTGTGGCCCAGATTCAGCTCCTGCAGGGTATGCAAGTGTCCAATGGGGAGGTCGGTCAGAGAGGTTAGGTTGGTTTCCACCAGTACCAGTTTCTTCAGAGACATTAAGCCACTGAAGGCTCCTGGCCCCAGGTACTGCAAGGAATTGGCAGTTAAAATTAAGGTGGAAAGGTTGTGAAGATCCACAAAGGAGTTATCTTCTATTGTGTGCAGGTGGCACCTGTTGGGCAGGGAAAGAAAATAAAGGTGCATGAAGCATTGGCCCTTTCATGGGCGTTCATGCTGCAGCACCAAGTGTTGCTGCAATGTTCTCAGGTTGAACCTCATGCTGAGGCCTGGTTTAAGTTTACTGTGCTGGGCAGAGCCAGAACTCCTGCATATGCTAAGGGAACCCTTCCACAGCAGCAAAGCTTTCATCTTCTCCTCCTTCCCAAAATCTCATGTTCAGTTGCAAAGCAAGAGACCTTGAGCCACGGCAAAGCTCAGGTGATGTGGGCAGCAGGAAAGAAGAATTCTGCCTTTCTGCTTATCCCAAAGTATTCTCATAATGACCATTACTCCTTGCACCCTCAGATCCTGTACCCTCCCTTGCTTCTTCAGCGACATCTGGGCTGTCCCACTGACACCAGCATGATGCAGCAGTGGCAGGAGTGCATCCCAGACCTTGTTGGCTCTAAAGGAGAAAAGAAAAGGGGGAGGAAAATGAGAGTTGGCCACCTAAAGATGGTTTCTTACTGGAAGATCCAGAATCTGAGGCCAAAATCAATTCCACAATGAATTCAAGCAAAATTAATTTTATAATCCAGCTGATGCTTTACAACAAACCACTCAGCCACTGTGGAGCTGTAACTGTGATGGGACTGAGTGACAATTTTCAGTGAAACAATTTACATGGAGAAGCTGTTGTCTCAAGTCTATGGCAATTATATCTCAATACAGATTTGCTAATAACCCTCCCCCATCTCCTCCCCCAGATAATGTGAGAAGGGAAAAGAGAATCTGTTGATACCTTAAAACAGCCTTTTAGAAGATGAATGTACTTTCACTTTATTTATTTTTTTTACCCTGTGATTTAGAAAAACATCTCACCCGAGGTATTTTTTTTTCCTTGCGGTTTTTGTAACAGTGGAAAATCTGACATTTTTCTTGCTCAGAGAGAAGTAAGACACCTTCCTCCTCACATCCCAACCTGTCAGACTGACAGACCCAGGTCTACACAAAGGGTATGCACTCAGTAACTTCACTTGACTACGGAGATGTGCAGGGACACAGACACAGGAATAAAGCCAAAAGCAAAACACCAACCAACTAAACAAAAAAAGAACAGCCAACAAAAAACCAACAGACCACAAAATAAGCAACCACAGCAGCCCAGCTGGTGAAGAAAGATTAACCAATATCCTCATAAAAGAGCTCATTACCTTGAAAGATCCAGAAGCTGTAGTTCAGGGACTGATGAAAAATAATTGGACCCCAGTGATTCCAGATTGCTGAAACTGAGATCCAAGTTCTGGGTGGTATTTGGGACTTCAGCAGGAACTCCAGAGATGTTCAGCCCTGTGCATCTGAAAGTTTTGTTAGGGATGACCTGTAAGAGTGACAGGTTCAGTCATGGTCAACATCTGCCCTTCTTGAGGTGCCAGAAAATGAGACTGTCAGGAAAGCAGGAGCAGAATGGCCCAGTGAATTTCTAAACAAGCTGTCCTGAGTTTTAAGAAATGGACTGATACATCCTAAGCTTCCTTCCCACTTCTAACAGAACCAGTCCTACTTCCCATCAAGAGCCACACTTTTTGATGATTGAAGTAGGGGAAACCTACAAGACAGTGTTCCTGGAGGCTATGGATAAACCAGTAGCAGCCTTTCAGACAGTCAGGAGACAGCCAGCATTGTGTGTTTGAGATCATCTCTCAGCTATCTCAACCCAAGATACCCTGTATTAGTAATGGTCATTAGAAGGCTGCAAAAGGCAGTTGGGTAGTTGGGTGCTGATGAAATCACCAGTACAACTCAGGAGAAAATAATGGTGCTGAAAGCATAGACAAGGCTTGCATCTCTCCCAAGGGAAACATAATCTATTAGATTAACTGTACTGCAGTAACCCCAGAGGTACAGAAAGGCAGCAAGAAGAAATGGTTCCTGCTGCTGCTTGGTTCTGGCTCTCAGATGTTTTTGGGACCAGCATTTACTTCAAATACTTCAATTACCTTGGTAACAGCCTTAGGAAAAAAAAATAAGAGGAAAAAAAAAAAAAAAAAAAAGAGATGGGCTTTCATAAGACAACTAACACACAACAGGCTTAGTGCACAAATCTCCCAAGCAGAAGGAAGAGTTGCACCAGAGAAACAGAAGGATTTTGTACTCATTTCAAGCTCACGTACCTCCAAACAGGGATTGAGGAGGCAGCCTGCCGGCTGTGATAGGATGAGAACCAGCTGCAGCAGCACCAGGAATGTCCACAGGGGATGACCTCCTCTCCTGGGCATCTTCAGAAGGCCAGGCATGTAGGAGGAAACAACCTGGGTGTCACTGGAGGACCTGAAGCAAACAACCTCCTGAAATGCCAAGTGTGTTTCACAACTCCTGCTTTCCACTGCGCGTCACTGAGAGTTGCAGAAGACAAGGAGGGAAGTGAAACTGTTTTCTAGCCATGCTTTGAGTGAACTGCTCTGTTTGCAATTGTTTGGGGTTGGTTTTCTTTTTTTTTTTAATGTTTGTAACACAACAATCAAAAAGGAGGTAATAGTGTGGATAGAAATTAAAGAGGAGCAAGGGTTTTATCAGGGTGTTGACTTGATTGCCTCTGATTACTCCAGGTCAAATTGGCAAACAAAAAAACAAACAAAAAAATACAAAAAAAAAAAAAAAACCACAAAAAAAACCCAAGGAAACTTCTGTGAAATTCTGAATCCAGATTCTGGAAGGTCATGCCTCAGATCCCAGAATTCCAAAGCCCTGGCTAGAGAGACTGATGCTGTCTGTGTACTCCTGCCGTGATCCCCACTGCACCACACTGGCAAGTAATGGGGAAGCGCTGAGCTGTGGCAGACGTTTCCGTGTGCCAGGCAATGACAGGTTTCTCTGTGGTTGAGCTCTCTGGAATTAGGTTTTACCCTAGGTTTTCATTTTTAAACCATTAAACCTTTGTACATCCAGGTTTTATCCATCTGGTTTGAGCTCAGTATTGTAATCATGGTAGGAATGAGCTGCTCATGGCCACCAGAAGGAGTAGATACTGAAGATTCACAGAGCAGTCAGAGCCCACGACCTTACACCTTGCTCTCACCCTTTATTGGGGTGGGTGTCATAGAGCAGTTAGAGCCCAAGACCTTACAGTTCCCTCTCACCCTTTTCTGGGTTGGGTGTCACAGAGCAGTTAGAGCCTAGGACCTTACACCTCCCTCTCACCCTTTACTGGGGTGGGTGTATATCTGCAGGCAGCAAGATGGGAGAGGCACAAACATCCTAGCTGGGCTCGAAGATGCTATCTGCCCTGCTCATGCCTAAAGGTGTTTTTGATGCCTTGCTGCAGAAGTGAGTACATCACAATTCTGCCCTTTGTTTACAGTGCAGACACAGTTACTGTTTCTGGAAGAGGCTTTGTAAAACCTCACAGCTGGTGATATTAATTTAAATCAGCCACGAGCCTTCTAATAAAGCTTCCTGTCTTCATTTGCTCTGAGAAATGGTCATATATTCATGCATCAAGTCCTGGCTTTCTGTAGATAACTAAGAAGTGTTACTGGGGATCCAGCCATGGGGTTGCTGGGTATTATTAAGCACACAAAGAGAGAGAAGTTGTCAAACTGCAAGGCACAGACAGGATACTAGCCTAGGAGCAGATGGAATAGTGATGACTACTCATGAAAGTCTGGGAAAATTAATATGGAATATAAGCTTCAGCATCAGTCCAGTCAGCAATCCACTTAGAAAGAAAAGTTTAAAATATGGTGTGGGGAAGATTGGACTTCTTTGGTAAGGCTGCTGAGAGCTGGGGAAATCCTAAAATAACAGATGATCTCCACGATGAAAACAACATGGCAGCACAATGGGAGCTAAAACTGACACCCTGATGTGCAGGCAGATAGTGCCCATTAAGCCAGCAGACACAAAAAAAAAAAAAAAAAAAAAAAAAAAAAAAAAAAAAAAAAAGTTTGTTGAAATTGGGCAAGTTCTACAAAATCCCTGCTCTGAAAAGCCCTCTCATGATTGCAGGTATTTCCTTTCACAGATGAATCAAAAGTGAACAGAAACAATTGCTGCCTGCCTCTGTGCCAGGATTAAGGAAATTGGCAGAGCATCATGTGTCTGCAGAGAGGACAAACG
Organism: Eubucco bourcierii; assembly: GCA_013396675.1. Lineage (NCBI taxonomy): Eukaryota > Metazoa > Chordata > Aves > Piciformes > Ramphastidae > Eubucco > Eubucco bourcierii. Next base: position 8,484 of record VWZE01020252.1, read on the forward strand.
AGTGCATCTTTAGTATTCAATATGCAGAATGAAGCAATCCACATTTAATTTTTATCTAAAGCTGAGATGAGCCTGAAGTATGCTCTAGAAATTACCATTTCAATGGAGGCTCACTGAAGATGCTGGAGAGTGTGGGAGCATCACAAAAAAAAATTTAAAAAAAAATCCGCCCAACAGCCACGCTCGGGGGTCAGGTGGGAAGCAGAGCTTGAAGGACATGCAAAGAATGTGCTGCTTCTATCACAGGGGACAGTTGCACAATACAGCTGTAATTCTTTCAAGGGCAAATCACAGAGGATTTGCAAAGGATGGGGCACAAGGAGAAAACATGCAAGCTGGCAAATCAAAGCCAGCCACCAGTTTAGAAAGTCAATGCTGGTTAGCTTCATATTCCTCAGCTTGCAGACAACAAGGACTGCAGAAAGCCCTAACGGGGATGTAGTTGCCTCTTTGGGTTCACAAGAAACAGAAGTGTTATTTGGAAGCCTTGAAAGTGACAAGAAGAACAGCTCGAATGAAACATGAATCACAGTGCTGGCAATCTACTGGTGGGATCGTCAGAGACCTCTTAGAAAGGAGGTGTGAGGGGAAATTTTGTGTTTCTAAAAGAACAGGTGCCCAGGCAGCCTTTGTTCTCCTGCATGTTATTGCCATGTAAGCAGCACAGGAGCAGAGAGCTCTCTGATCTCAAGCAAAGTGTTGCACAGCGTAAGGTGGTCATGATGGAGCTGGACAGACAAAACATCTTACACTTGCTTATAGTAAAATAAATTCTTTATGGAGTCCAGACAAAAAGAAATTAGCTAAACTCTGAAACAACTGGTGGTAGCCAGGAGGGTGAGAGTTTCAGTACATGAAGGCTGGCGAGGGGGTGGACACACACACAGTTTAGAAGGGCTTGTGGCGTTACAGTGAAGGGCAGTGGTTTTAAACTGGAGCAGAGGAGATTTAGGTTGCACATCAGGAGGAAGTTCTTTACAGTGAGAGTGCTGAAATACTGCAACAGTTTGCCCAAGGATATGGTTGAGGATCCATCCCTGGAGGCATTCAAGATCAGACCTGATGTGGCCCTAGGCAGCCTGATCTAACTAAGGTGTTCAGGAGGTTGGAGAGGATGACCTCTGAGGGTTCCATCCAACCCAATGCAATCAGTGAATCTGTGAACCTGCCTGTGGTGCTTTCAAGGTCACAGCCAACCCAACATACCATGCAGATCAACAGCTCTTATCCAGAAGAGAGGACATAATTGCCTCTGTAGTCATCCCAAGCAGCTCCTCAAGACTATCTGCAAATGGAAGCTGAGGGACATGTCAGGAACCACATCAAGATTTAACAAAGCAGGTCCTATTTGAAGTGAAAGGACTATCTGTAACAACTGAGCCATGGATCAGATGGGAGAGAACATTCCTGAGATACTGGCACTTAGTGCAGCATATGTGGAGCTAGAGATGAGGGACACCAGGAGAACTTCCAAAAATACTTGATAGTTATAGAATGGATTGGGTTGGAATGGAGTCTTTAAAGCCCATCTAGCTCACTCCTGCAGTGAGCAGGGACATCTTCAACTAGAGCAGCTGTTCAAAGCCCCAAACAACCCTACCTGGAATGGTGCCAGGGATGCAGCATCTACTACCTCTCTAGGCACCCTGGGCCAGGGTGTCAGCACTCTCAGAGAAGCTCAGGTACAGATCAGGCTGCACCAGCTGATCCAGCATTGCTCTCAGATGGTTTTGCAGCACTGGTCATATATGCCATCCTAACTAGCACAGTATCAGCTGATGCAGCCTGGCTTAGCAGTCACCTGTGGTGAATTAACCTTAAATCGCATCCAGTCACAGCTGGAGTCTATGCTCAGGGTGGGTAAACTGCTCCTGAGTCCTTGACACATCACCAGTCCTAGCAAGCCACCAGCAAGACAATCACCTGCCCAAGCCTGAAAGGTTGTCTGAGTGGATAGAAAAAGCAAAAGGAAATGTCGCCCAAAGGTACCAGCATGGTGAATTTCCTCAGCCATTCTCCTGGGGGAAAAAAAATCATCTAAATCACAAGGATAAATAGGGGGGAGGGAGGGAACCTGAAAATGGCTTTAAGATCCTTTTGCTATAAATTCCACAACTGCACTGCTTCCTGGAACTGGTGAGTCACCACCCAAGGCAGCAGCCCCTGACTGACCTGGCAGACACTGGGTAGAGACAACTCTGAGCCACACACACTCTGCACAAAGGCTAGTGGAGGAGCAGAGACTGATGTCATCAGAAGAGGCTCCTACTAGAGAGCTTTGATGCCTGTAACTCTCCTTTGTGATGTTTCCCCATATGAAGTGGGTGTCATAGTCTGACACTTGATGGAAGCTCAGCCTGGAAGACCTACTGCCGGTGCTTCCGGATCTTGTCTCTTTGAAGAAGAGAAGAACATTCAGACTGAGAGGGAAACTCTGTGTTTAGTTTGGGGTGTCAGAGAGCTTCACTGCTGTCTGAGCAATAACTGACTCTAGTTACAAATCATTTCACTGCTAGTTTCAAAGCAAGGAGCATCAGTAATGTAGATTACTTGTCACGCCTGAGACTGTAAAGAGACAGGTGAGGACACAGAGGTGGAATCACAGTCTCTACACACTGTAAAGCACAGAGCCCCAGCCCTCTGCAAATGGTGCCTCCCTAAACCAGACACAAACCAACCTAGCTAAGGTGTTGGCCACTGCAGAGAAGGACAGATAATGGTTTACACAGAAGGAAGGGGGGAAAAAAAAACACCCAAAAGCTGATGGCCAAGTGAGTTTGATGAAAAGCAGCCAAGCCCACACTGAAGGAGGTAATGTGTGTCATCAGATGGGCTATTCCCCAATGCCAAGGTCATGTGAATACCCCAGAACTATTCAAAAGCTATTAGGGAAGAACTGTGTCAAGTAACCAGGGACAAATACACAACTAGAAGCAGCGATTAATCAGTGTCAGGATAGTCACTATCTGTGGCAGCTACTCCATATGGACTATGTCAGGTCAGGTAGGAGCCCTACATTTCACTGAAGTCAGTGTTTGATCTGAATGGTTGGAAGGATTTCACACAGATGGTGGAAGCATCCAGGCTCACTTGCCAAGCATTCATGGACAGGCTGCAAGTGACCGTGGAGCTCCTTGTCACCCCTGGAGAGAGGCAGGCTGGCTCCAACCAGCCCAGCAGCTCACTGCCCCTCTGCCTTGGGTGAACCATGGGCACCCCTTGGCCAGCCACAGAGCCAGGAATTCAGTCTCCATCAGTGCAGGGATGTCTGCAGTGCTTTGGCAAGACATCTGCTCTGCTTAGGAGAGTGACTGCCTTCAGCAGCCCTGAGAAAGGTGGATTTGCAACTTCAAACTGAAGTCACAATAGGACTCATTTTCTCTCCCCATCCATTACATCCTCATTATGGTACCCCATAGCCTCATTTACATATGTTCTGTATTACTGTGGCTTTGCCTTATCCCTGCTTATACCACTTCCTTTCCTCCCATTCTCTTGGTAATAATCAGTCTGCTGCAGGGCAAGGTTTTATCTGACCTACCAAACACAAAAGGTGCGTAGGGCATGGAGGGCTGCAGACCTCAGACTGCACACAGGAAGGCTGGGGAGGCACTATTGACAAGGGCTTGTAATGACAGGACAAGGGGCAATGGGTTTGAACTGGGAGAGGGGAGATTTAGACTGGATGTTAGGAGGAAGTTGTTTGCAGTGAGAGTGGTGAGACACTGGCACAGGTTGCCCAGGGAGACTGTGGCTGCTCCCTCCCTGGAGGTGTTCAAGGCCAGGTTGGATGAGGCCTTGAGTGAGCTGTGCTAGTGGGAGGTGTCCCTGCCTATGGCAGGGGGTTGGAACTGGATGATCCTTGAGGTCCCTTCCAACCTTACCATTCTATGATTCTATGAACCATTGGTTTGGAGACTCTGTGCCACCAGTGCAGCATGGTTAAATACTAAGCCCCCACCTCGCTATTTCAACACTGTGGAACAGTCAGACACAAGAGGCAGCTCTAAGGAATCTTTGCTATCTGGAGAGATTACAGAACCCTCTTTAAAGGGAAAAACAGACAGGTCTTAATGATCAGAACAGAAAGCTGTGTAGCAAACCTGCCTGCTGCAAGTGCTGAGAGCACTGCTACAGGCAGTCACCAGCACTAAGGCTCTTGAGCTTCTTGTTTGTGGTTTCACTACCATGACTTGACACTACATGACAGGAAAATATTGCAACAACTGTGGCAGAAAAGTGCAGACAAAGCTGCTGCAAGTCACAGCAAAGTTCTTGTATATGCATTACCTAGAGTGAAAACCACCTCCTGGGGTTAGTTCAGAGCATGCTTTATACATCAGCTTTTAGACATTAAGATGTTTATGCCTTTTTGCTCTACCAGGAGAATAACACAGAATATTAATTGGCCACGTAGTTGAGAGCCCATTTCCATTACTTACAAAGCAATAAATTCCAGGAGAGTGGTCGAGCCAGATCCCAGTGTGTGTTTGGAACACAACATTACTGGAGTCTGCTGAACCTGTGTGACTGTTATGTGTTATTTAGGCAGGGAAGACTTATTTATGTGCAAAGTAAAACCTAAAGTCAGTGTTTAGATGATAAAGAGGAATTTATTAAACCCTTTTTTTTCTCCTAAATGCAGTTCAGTTTGCACCTCCAAGATTAGGTCATCCCCTTTCAACCTTCAAGTGACCTTTCTCAAACTGAGTTTTTGGGGAGTTTTGTCAGAATTTCTTTGGCCATGAGTTGTATGCAGCAACCAGGACAAAATCATTCCAGTTCTCATGGAGGAGGCTGACCAGGCTAGCCAAAAAATCACAGTGGAGTAACACAGATAACATAGAGACTGGGCAGTGACTGAAGCCCTGAGGACAGGGACTTAGGGGTACTGATGGACCAGCAGCTCAACATGAGCTGTACATGTGCTCTTGAAGCCCAGAGAGCAACTAGAGCCTGGGCTGCAGCAAGAGCAGTGTGGGCAGAGGGTGAAGGAGGTGATTCTCCCCCTCTACTCTGCTCTGGTGAGATCCCACGCAGAGTACTGCATCCAGTGCTGGAGCCTCTGTTACAAGAGGGATATGGATGTGGTGGAACATGTCCACAGAAGGGCCACAAGGATGGTGAGAGGGCTGGAGCACTTCTCCTATGAAGACAGACTGAAAGAGTTGGGGCTGTTCAGTCTGGAGAGGAGAAGGCTCCCAGGTGACCTTATTGTGGCCTTTCAGTATCTTAAGGGGGCTACAAGAAAGCTGGGGAGGGACTTTTGGGGATGTCAAGTAGTGGTAGGACTGGGGGGAATGGAACAAAGCTGGAAATGGGGAGATTCAAACTGGATGTTACGAAGAAGTTCTTCACCATGTGAGTGGTGAGACCCTGGAATGGGTTGCCCAGGGAGGTGGTGGAAGCCTCATTCCTGGAGGTGTTGAGGGCCAGGCTGGATGAGGCTCTGGACAGCCTGATCTAGTGTGAGCTTGTCCCTGCCCATGGCAGGAGGTTTGGAACTGGATGATCCTTGTGGTGCCTTCGAGCCCTGACTGATTCTATGATTCTAACATCAAGAGCACTGACACTTTGCAGAGCAGGAGAGTGCATGCTGGTGAAAACTTTCAGGAGGCAGGGCTGAGATACTAGAAGAGAAGTTACCCAGGAAAAGAAGAGACACACATAGCTCAGGAAGTGCCCTGAAAGCCTGACCACAGTGAAGGAGTGGGGGAGAGGAATTGAGAGTGAAAGAAGAAGTTCCATTTCACACACACACACGCACACACACACACACACACACACACACACACCATGGCAGTAGTTAGCAGTTATGTGGGTACTGTCCTAAAGATCTCACAGACCAAACACTGCTGTTGTGTGAGACACAAGGCTTGGTGCAAGTTAAGCCAACCCCACACTTAGAGTTTGCCCTCTTCAAGAGGAGATTTCTCAGTGAGCACCTGACTGAAGAGGCTGCAGCAAAGTTGCCATTCCAGCAGAACCATCAGGTTCCAAGTTTAGCACAGTAGGTTCTTTCTGCAGGTAGAGGCAGCGCTTTGGTGAGGCAACAGCTGAATGATGAGGCAAAACCAATGATGAGAAAGGGCCAGGAGGAAAGTAGCAACGAGAAAAGTAAAGAAAGGGAAATATGATATAGGTACATCCTGGAAGGAAGTGGTAGATGGTTAGAAGATGTGGCCCCAGAGATGGAGTTTGGACATGAGCCAGCCATAAGTAAGTGGGATTTTAAGGTGGCTACTTAAATGTCAAAGATTTTTAGCCAACAAATTTGTCAGAGTGGTTCCATGCTTAGAACCAACTGAAAGAGACATGGAAAGCTCTGGACAGATTGTTGAGAGGGAAAAAAAAAAAAGAGGATACATGGGGTCATGAAGCCATTAAGATATCTCAGAGAAGATGCTAAGATAATTCTCACCTGTCCTGATCAGAAATCCCCTTCCACAAGACAGTGCCAACTCCTCAAAGCCAGAAGTGCATTTATTCTCAAGCAGGATTAGCAATTCTTGTTTCCTGCAGACATTAATGTTTCTCAACAATCAGCAAGACATTGAAATGTCTGAGTGTTCAACTTGGCTCTTTTCCAAAGTGCAACTCGCTCACTCCTATCTGCTCAGGAAGGAGGTTGAAATCCTGTGGCAGGTACCCTCAGGGATCCCTTTCTCAGGGGCTGGGGACCAGCTTAGCATCTCAGCCTGGTGCTTTTCCCAAATAACTGATGAGCACAGGATGGCTGCAAACAAAACAGGAGGTGATTAGTCAAGGCAGAAGGGTTGAGCAACACTCCCCCCTCCATTGCAGTAGACAGCAGTGGAAACCAGAGGCCAACAGAGGAAAGAGTAAGTGGTTTGAGCTCAGGGGTTCACTGCCCACCCCACATGGGACAGGACAAACTGTGACCTGTTATAATAAACCTGAGCATGGACAAAGCTGGGACCATCTGTGATCTGCAGAGAAGAAAGCAAAAAGCATGGCCTGGTCTGTTCTGAGCCTGGAAGGAAGGGCTGCAATGTCAGCAAGCATCCCTCCTCACCTTTAGCAGTCAGTTCCTCTCAGTGGTGATACTGGGCTGAAAGAGCTGCAGGGCAAGATGGACAAAGTTATAGATTATTCCTTATAGTGTCCCTCACCCTGGCTGAAGCAAAGTGGATTGTGCTTAACTCAGATATTCCTGCAGCCCCTTACAGGACTCTCCTCACACAAAGACAAACAAAAGGTACCCTGCAGGTGCCAGCATGTGTACCAAAGCTGCTCTCTGAGAAAAAAAAAAAAAAACCAAAACCAAACCATGTCCCAGTGCATGTTCCAGTGTTTCCCTGGCATGCCCCAGCAGGAATTTCCATAGGTAACACCAGTGACAGCTACCAGACCTCTTAGCTGCTTGGCTCCCAGCTTTGACCAGTAGTGTCTCCTAGTTTGAAGGGGTGACATCTTTTTGCATGAGTGACCCATATCACAATAGTCTATTGTCACAGTCACCAGGACACCCAAAGCACCTCTTGGCACATGCTGAGAACTGAGTTCTAAACAATCATTCCTATGGTGGCATATGTCTGGGAAGGGGAATGAGGCAACATTTGTTTAGGATTTCAGACTCATACCTTCACAACACTGACACCAGCAACACCTTTGGAGCTGGGGTCAGTAGCTTCTTCTACACTGAATACAGCAATAGCTATGCCAAACAGGACAGGTGGAGGGACAGCACCCCAAAACTCAGACAAGGAGCAGCTTATGGAAAGGTGATGCAGAAGATGAGGGTTCAGAAACACACAATCTCTGGGCTGAGAAAACAGATCCCCGTGGGAATTGAAAAGCTTCGTGTGGAAGAAATCAACACACTTTTTAACAACTCCACACCCACGACAGAGCCTGCCCAAGATCTCTGTGCCTCTCACTTTCCTGTGTGTCTCTTTGTGTGTATTCCCTGCTGGCAGCCCTCATGTGATACCTCCCTTTTAATCCACGCATTAAATTCCTGTCCCTGGCCTGTGTGCTACAAAACTGCCTTTTGCTCACGTAAAGCTAACACGGCCAAGTACAAACTCAAACACTACCTTAAAAGCCTTCTGACTGAGCAGCACAGCCACCACGCTCCCCAGCAGCAGAACATGCTTTCTGGTCCCCCAAGCCCATCCAAGCCTTTCACACTGCTTGCCTGGACTGTCCCACTTTGCACTTTCTACTTATAGCAAGGAAATGTTTTGGGGGTTGTAGATCTTTTCTTCTTCTTTACAGCATTGCTTCAGCAGTCAGGAGACTTGGCAGCTAATCTCAACCCCAGCCAAGAGTCAGTGCTTGACCTCAGACAAGGTTATTTCAGCATCCCAGGCCTTTGAGCTGCTCCTGCATTTGTGGCAGATTATAAACATCCTAGTGGTGCCTGGCAGGCTTAAAGTTAATTAAAGATCTCACAGCACCATCACAAAGATGGTCAGGACCGAAGACAAAGTATCATTAGATTTCATTAATGAAATAATCCTCCAGCATGCAGCGAAGGGGAAAACTGCACTCCAGAAGCAGTGGGCATAACAGCCAGCCTCAGGCCAGAGATCTGTGAGAGCAGAGTGTTTTAAGGAATACCAACCAAAATTCCTTCCATTTTACACTGGCTAATTATCAGTAATGCTTTTCAGACAGGGAAAGTAGAGGAACACGTAGCAGAGAGCTAACACGGTGCAGCTCCTTGCTGCTAGAGAATCACAGGATCACAGGATGTCAGGGGCTGGAAGGGACCTCAAAAGGTCATCTAGTCCAACCCCCATCTAGATGATCTAGTTTGACTAGATGACTAGATGACTAGACTAGATGATCTAGAACCAGATTTTCTGAGGTCTGGGGCTGTAACAAGAATTTTAACTCTGAAAACTGATTTGAATGCAAAGAACCAGAGGCTAACAGGGCAGGCTGGAGTGACAATAACACTGCAGTGCATGACAGGTGGGGAAAAGTCTTCCTTCCCTGGGCTCCAAACTGAAGCACCAGGTTATAGGGAAAGTCTGCATGTTTTAGGAGAAGGGACTAGCTAATCTAATGATTATAATGTTTCTCCTCCCCCTTGTATGGCACTGAGGCAGTGAGGTGCAAGGGAAAACACCAAACACTGATGCTCAGCTGTTTGCTCTCCAGTACAGTGTCATACCCTACCTGATGTGCCCAGCTGCAGCAGTCTGTAGGTGACGTTTGGGTTGAGAATACATAGCTGAGAGATGTCCTAAGTCTGTTCCTGAGGGGCCTGACATCTCAAACCCACTTTTGTCTGCACAAGAAAGGCAGAAGGATACTTGAGGCATGGCCATGCACTCCAGACAGTGTCATGATGAAGACCCCTGAGTTAGCTGAGGTCTGCTGCTCTAACTGGGTGCTCAGAAGGATTCAGGAGAGTCCAGAGGAATAAAGGATCTCCAGGCCTTTTCCACTTATTCCCATCTACCTGTCTCCAGTGTGGCTGAGACTGGGGTCTTTCTACCTAGTGAAAAATAAGGTCTCAGGTGCTTTATGCAGCTCATTAAGTATTTGAAGGATACATTATTATTAGAGCCATTGAATGTGTCATGGCAAATAACCTGCTTTCAGCTTCCTCTCATTAAAGATGTCTCACCTTATTCTTTGTTTTCAGCAATATTTGCCTCAGCCAGTGGAAATCCAGGGGCTTGAATAGCATAAACACATCTCTGAGTCCTTGATGTTGTTTTCCAGAGGGTTGGGCAGAGCTGCTTCAGGGAAGATATGGATGCTGACTCTCTCAGCCACAGCTTTCTCATGTTCTTAAACTGGAGCATCCTTTAGACTGAGAATCAAAGATATAATTTGTCCTGTTTCAGTGTCAGCTGTTCACAACCATGGAGGCAGCTTTGTGTTGCCAGATGTGCATGAACTCTCTTGACAAGGTCTTGCAATGACAGGACAAGGGGTAATGGGTTTAAACTGGCAGAGGGGAGATTTAGACTGGATGTTAGGAGGAAGTAGTTTGCAGTGAGGGTGGTGAGACACTGGCACAGGTTGCCCAGGGAGATTGTGGATGCTCCCTCCCTGGAGGTGTTCAAAGCCAGGTTGGATGAGGCCTTGAGAGACCTGTGCTAGTGGGAGGTGTCCCTGCCTATGGAAGGGGGTTGGAACTAGATGATCCTTGAGGTCCCTTCCAGCCTTACCATTCTGTGATTCCATGAACTCACTTGAGGGCATTAACACACATTATAGTCCAACCCAGCAGCCTGGTTCCATGGTCTGAGGCACCTCAAACAGACACACCAGTGATTCCTCCCTGATGTGCAGCAGCAGCAGCACACAACCATGGTCTTTCAGATACGGAAGTGAGGCACAGAGAAATTAAATCATTTTGTCAAGTCAGACTAAAAATGGATGTAGTTCTGTGATGCTGGGGCTGCCTGGCACTGCCCCTGGAGATGGCTATCCAGCTGCCCAGTCCAACATCTGTGCAGGAGTGGTGCAGATTCCGGCTGCTGCAGTGCCTGTTCTGGGCCATGAACTGCAAGACAGTTATGTGATTAAGTGAGCTGATGCCTCCTAGATGTTGTGTTTGCCAAACAAGGAAACCACATGAACATTGTCACTCCTCATTCTCTTCTTAATTGTTAAGGCTTCAGTAAGGAGACACAGCAGTTTAGGGATGAGTGGAGTAGTCAGAGAACTATCAGACACAAGGACTTGGGCAGTTGAAACTGTGTAATGAGAAGCTCTGGCAAGCTACTGAGCTACCTCAAGTACTTCTCAGAAACAGCCCCTGTCATCTAAACACAACCCTTACTGCTGTTTCCAACCCACCTCGGAGCAGCAGTGACAGCAAAATGCTGTTTCACTCCAGTTCTGCCTCCTCCCACCCCAGTTCCTCTCCCTTTTTGGTGCTTCCTCTTTCTATAGGCATTTGGGGAATACTTGCTCATCTTTTCTTTGCTTATCCCCAAGAGAAGAGAGAGGCAGAATTCCAGTTACATCTCTGACTTCATTCATTCATTCATTTCATGACAAAGCTCATGACAGCCACAACAAAGCCTCTCTGCATAATGATGACTGCAGCAGCAGCACATCTTAGGGGTTGGACTCAATGACCTTTAAAGATCTCTTCTGCCACAGCCGCGATCTTTCCCTCTCTGATTGTCCTTCAGATGACACTTCACACACCCCTGTGTATTGCATCACTCCGCTGGCCTGCTGACTAATGGTGTCAAGATGCCATTGTGCAACAGTTAGCAGAACTCAGCTCTGTTTCCTTTCCTGGCTGCCAATGGCTACCCATCAGTAGCCACTGAGGCACTGATTCATCTTTTCACAAAATTCCCCCAACAAATGAGTTAAGGCTAAGGAACCCTCCTAGAAAAGGCTTTCTTCACACAAAGCACTTCTGGCAAATGCCAACATACTTTCAAAGAAAGAAATAAGGTTCAATTCCTACTTGCCCTTCCTAAAGGCTTTCAGGCTGTGGCCTGAGAATCAGTGATAGTTCAGGAGAGGGCTACAAATGTAGGATTTTGAGCTCATCACTATGCTGTCACATCTCCAGTTCCTGACCATGAGCTTGAGCAGCTTGAGTTTCAGAAAATCACTAGCCTCAGATGAGACTCTTCTGCTCCTCCAGATAGAGACAGACCATGAGCAGCACTGTGGGATGTCCACAAGGCACTCTGGAGGTGACTATCAGTACCAGGGAATCTCTGCTCCAGTCTAGCAAAGGAATCTGCAGGCTCACCAATCCTGCTTCATCCTGCTATCTTCTGTCTGTCCTGTCCTCAAGTCACAGCAGAGCACAGTCCCCTAAGTCCCCAAGGATCCACATTACTGGGTGAGCTGTTTCTCACACAGATTTTGTCCTGGGAGGGTGGTTGCCTCTTCCTTCCACAATAACAAGTTGTCCCTCACCACCAGCCCAGACCACAGTAACACAGAAGTCAGAAAAGGGAAGAAGGAAAAGTAACTTGCTCTGTGTGGTTTTCACTTGAATTTCTCATTAGCACAGGCTCTGCATGCACAGACCTGTAGAAGGCACTGGAGAGGCTTACTCAAGTGCAGCAGCTGCATGGCCACAGCACTGCAGTTAGGACCACCCCACGGTGCAGCCCATAGGACCTCTCCCCACTGACATCATCTCCTGCAGAGGATCTCCATCAGATCTGCAGAGAAGCAGACCCTCTTTCAGAGTTTGGAGCCTCCAAGTGGTTGCATTTGAGTGAGCCCCTCACCAGATAAAATTCAATGGGGCCTTTTGGTGACGGACCCTGGCAAATGCAGCATCCCCTTCCCCAGCAGCTAAGGGCACTCTCTTGCAAGCTCAAGCCTCAGAGTTCCAGCAGTCACTCACTTCAGTCTGTAAAATGACACAGTGACAGTGCAGGGAGGGGAGGGGATTGATCATGGCACTCCTTGAGCAGGTCAAGCCCTCAACCCCTTGCCATACTCCCTATGAGGATGACCTAGCCCCAAAGCCTGGCTCCCCTTCTCTGCCACTCCAGTCTGGCCCCAAACCCTGGCTCCCCTTCTCTGCCACTCCAGTCTTCCCAGCTGTGCGCACAATGGAGTGAGTTCTGAAGTTCCACATTGGCAGTGTGGGCTCCCTGGCTTTTTTCCCTTCACAGCCCTCGTCTGGTTGCTCCTCAAGATGCCACAGGGGACAAGGGACCTCGAGGGTCATTAAACAGCCCCACAGCACTGAGTGGCACAGAGTGATCTTTTTATCCCACAGACAGGATGCAGTGGGATGCAACTGCAAGCCACACTGTTGTTCTTGGGTACAAAGACCAAAGGGTTGAGGCCAGTAAAGACTCACAGCAATAACAAGATACGTGCCTGCAGGAGACATCCCCCAATCCTGAACAGATTTACTTCCCAAGCTGAAATCAAGAGGTCCATGCCTAAGTAAAGCTAAACCACAATCAGTTCCATGGACAATAGCTTGCTTAGGAGGCTCTTCACCTTGACCCAAGTGATGTGCTAATGCAGAGCATGAGCTAAGCTCCCTCTGAGTGCCATGCTCCCCATCCTCAAGGATGACTTTGGGTTCCTCAAGAGTGAGTTTAAGATCATGGATGCAGAAGGGGAAAAGTCTTCCTTTATTTACATCCATCCAAATAAAATGGCACTGGTTGCAGCTTGGTCATTAAGCAGCAGTGACTTTTTCTGTGACATACAACCAGCTTTTCAGTGCTGGTATTAAACCAGAACTGGGTTTAATTTACTCTCAGAGGGAGATCACAAGCAGGTACATGTGCTTGCACAGGCAATGTATCAGAGGGTCTGTCCTGGACCTCCTACACACTCTGCACAGAGCCTTCCATCAGCTGATTCCTTCTGGGCTGCTTCACACACACACACACACACAGAGCACAGGTAAACACCCACCTCTGGACTCTCATCCTGTGAAGATCACAGCAGCATTTATCAGAAGGTGGCTGCTTGACCTCCTGCACACACAGAGGAATTTAATTTGTGTATCACAGAAGCACATTAACCCTGCTCTAGCCTCCCGTAGCCCTGTGCACACATATCACACAGGGTGCAGGTCCTGCTGGGGTGTTTGCAAATATTAGAACACTTTGGAAAGAAGTTAATCCTTGTTTGCCCTTGCTGCAGAGGCAGCACTTTGGGTGGGCACCAGGGAAAATTCCTTTTACAGCTGTGCAAAACAAGGAAAACATTTTTACACTTTGGGAAGCAGCTTTGAGATGGTTTTTCCCTAGTTTCCACACCCCTCAAGACATGCAGGATGATTTGGTTTTCCAAAAATACATTCAAACCAGGCACAGTTAAAGCCTCTCTGGAGAAGCCCAAGTTTGCTAGCGACAAGCAGGAGTGCAAAGCCTGGGCACAGAAGAGCTCTATGTGGTGGGGCTGTTTGCAGGAGGGGGGCTTGGAGTTTGAGAAACTCTGCAAACAACCAACAGGCAGGCAGTGGAGACACCATACCCAGAGCCTGAGCACACACTGCTGATATCCATGTGTTGGGAACATCTGCAAGTCATAGAATCATAGAGTTTTAGAATCATAGAACCATAGAGTCATAGAATAATAGAATCATAGCATCTTAGAGTCATAGAATCATAGACTCTTAGTATCATAGAATCTTAGAATCATAGAAGCATAGAATCATAGAGTCACAGAATCTTAGAGTCATAGAGTCATAGAATCATAGAATTTTAGAATCATAGAATTTTAGAATCATAGAATCTTAGTCATAGAATCTTAGAATCATAGAATCTTGGAGTCATAGAGTCATAGAAGCATAGAATCATAGAATCTTAGAGTCATAGAATCATAGAATCTTAGAATCATGGAATCTTAGAGTCATAGAGTCATAGAATCATAGAATCATAGAATCTTAGTCATAGAATCTTAGAATCTTAGAATTATAGAATAATAGACTCTTAAAATCATAAAATCATAGAATCTTAGAATCATAGAGTCATAGAATCATAGAATCTTAGAGTCACAGAATCTTAGAAACATAGAATCATAGAAGTATAGAATTATAGAAGCATAGAATCTTAGAATCATAGAATCATAGAATGGTCTGGTCTGGAATGGACCCTTAGAGGTCATCCACTCTGCACCCCCTGCAGTCAGCAGGGACATCCCCACCAGACCAGGTCACCCAGGGCCCCATCAAGCCTCATCATAATTGTCTCCAGGGAAGGGGACTCAACAACTTCCCTGAGCAACCTGTTCCAGTGCTCCACCACCCTTATAGTAAAGAACTTGTTCCTAACATCCAATCTAAATCTGCTCTTCTCAGGCTTGAGCCCATTGCCCCTCATCCTGTCACTGCAGACCTTTGTAAATAGCTTCTCTCCATCCTTCCTGTAGGCTCCCTTCAGGTCATGGCAGGCTGCTATTAGTCCTCTCCATCTCAGTCTGTGAGGTCACCCAGGGCTGTGCATGTGTTTCACAGAAGCAAACCTCCTCCCCTCTTCTGTTACTTCCCTTTTCTGTGGTCTTTCCAATGAAGGCAGGAGCCAGGAGGGTCCTCTCCTCAGCAAGGCACTGGGACAGGGGGAAACAACAATGAGTGTTGTCTGGGAGTGAGCAGGACTGAGCATGCACTGAGATTTTCTCACCTACACAGAGCCAGATCAACAGCTTCTCCACTGGAGAAAGGCACAAAGGAGTCTCCCCACTACAGATGTGGGGTTGATGCTGCTCCCATGCACATCCTCCAGGATGTTAGAGACAACACCAGATGTAACAGGGAGGCTAAACCTTCACCTAGCACTTCTGCAGAGACAGGCAGGCTGAGTGCCCATACCACAAGCCTCCATCCCTTTAGCACTGGTCCACACTATGTGCTTTCTGCTCACCCACAAGACCCTCATGCAGGGAGAGTGGCTGGGTTGAGTCAAGCCTTTCCCTTGCTGTTTGCTGGGTGCTCTGGCTGGTCAAGGCAGTAGATGAGAACTAAAGATCTGTGTCAGTATAGGCAGGTCCCACCCATACCCTGAGCACCAGGAGAAGGCTCTGAAGCAGAAACAGTGAACAGGATAGGTGCAACTCAGGACCCATGGACACAGCTAGCATACCCAGTAAGTACTGGAGGCACCTAAACACCTTCCCAGGTACATTTCTTTCTCACAGACCCACACTTTGTTCCTCCAACAAGGGAAAAGAGAGCCCACAAAGTGCTGCTTTGACTGCCAAGCAATAAAGTCCTGTGATCAATCCTTGTAAGCCATGGAGTTTGTAGTGTTTAGGTGTCTGACTTTGACTGACAGCCTTAATTATATAGGGACAGCACCACAGCTCAAAGAGAGGATTGCTGGTTCAGGCTGGTGAAAAACAGGAATAATATGCTTCTCTCTTCAAGGGATGGTGCAGCAAATGAAAGCTCACCTTACCCATCTGAGGTGATGGACTTATTATCCTCAATGAGTGAGACACAAATAAATCCCAGCTAGCAGGGGGAAGCTATGTGTTGCTCTCAATACACCTTCTTTCCCCTATATCCTGGCCCAGAAAAAGACCTTTGCAAAGCTGTTTAATCCATCCAAGTAGTCCCTTCTGCTCCTCGCCCCACAGCTGGAGCAAGACATTCATGGATGGTAGCTGCTACTCCTCCCTGGCCATGCCAAGGAGCTCCAGTGATCCCCCAACTGTGGACAGTGCCT
>VWZE01020254.1:11831-23088 GCA_013396675.1 Eubucco bourcierii
AAAAAATTAATAAATTCATTAAGGAATAGCCCAACCAAACTGTGCCAATCTCAGGCAGGATGGACAGTCTGCTTTATCCAGCGCCGCTCTTCGCTTGGCGCGTCGCAGGCTTGGCGTCTGACGTGTCTTCCAACTAGGCAAGGCAGTAGGGAGGTGGGCGAGGGGGAGGGAGAGAGGGGTGTGCTCCCCACACTGCCTTCCCCCCCCGAGGAGGAAGCCTTCTCCCTCCATTTGCCTAGTGCAAAAAAAGAAAAGAAAACAAAACAAAGGGAGGAGGAGAGAGGCTGCAGGAGTGTCTCTGGCCCGGGAGGGGACAGCAGGGTTCTCTGGGTGGGGGCTGCCCCACAGGCGCACTCCGGCCCCCAGCTGACACCACAGCCTTCCAGATGATAAAACTCATCGATTTTAAGCGCGCTTGGCCTGGGAGGGCTCCGCCGTGCCGCTAGCACCAGTCGTCCTCGTCGGCTTCGTGGTAGTAACTACGTCCTCTGGTGCCAGTCCCGGGGCCCGTGTTGAGCCCCAGCGTGTAATGGTAGCCGTTGGGCACCCTGCGGATTTGGTGAGACTGGGAGGTCAGGGAGGAGACGTAAGAAGTCCTCGAGGACCGTCCCGAGTTGGTGGCCACCGCCTCCTCGAAGGTGAGGGTGTCCTCCGGCACCGCGCGGTAGGGGCTGTCGGCGTCGTCGCGGTGGCCCAGGTAAGGGTCGGAGCCGATGCGAGCCACCGGCGGGGCGGGCGGCTGCTGGTCCCCCCGCAGCAGCGCGTTGTGCTCGGACAGGCCGCGGCTCAGGCGTCCCGGGGAGAAGGTAGGCAGGCCGGGTTGGAAACTGGTGAAGTGCACGGGCGAGGAGTTAGCGGTCTTGTAAGTGATGCTGGGACGTGGGGTCAGTGGAGTCTGTGGGAGCTGCCTCCGACCCCGGCATGGGGTACTAGCACCAGATGTCGACAGCAAGGGGCTCCCATTAACTGAACCACTGCCCTACATAAAAATTGGAACAAAGCAAATCAAAAAATAAAAAAAGGGAAACGCCGGACAAACACGGAGGCAGGCAGGTGTAAAACAGAAGGAGAAGCAACAGAAGGGAGAGACGAGTCACAAGAGGAAAGAAAAGCGAAAGAAAACAACAAGAACGACGACAACAACAACAACAAAAAAAAAAACAACAGAAAGAGAGAGTTTAGACAAAGCACAGTCAGGGGGAGGAGGTTTTTGAGAAGTAGTTCAACATGAGATGTACAGAGCTGGAGGACTCAAGTTCTGCGAGTGGTGAAGCAGAACAGAAAGGATCAGAGCACCGCAGGACGCAAACTGGGAGACAGCTCTGACAGAAGGGGACACTGTCCGGAGGGGAAGGCATCCACAGCAGACATGGGCTCAGCATGCGCCTTACCTGGGCTGGGTGGGAGCAGCTCAGACACCTACGGGGGGGTTTAGTGCACATACAGGTCTGCAAAACAGCAGGGTGGGCTTTGGGGTGGGTTGTGGCAGAACTTCACCCCAGAGCTGAGAATGCATCTGAAGGGGACCTATGGGAAAGGCTTGGAAGGGTTTGTGGTGAGAGGACAAAGGGCAGTGGTTTGAAACTGGAGCAGGGCAGATTTAGGTTGGGCATCAGGAGGGAGTTCTGCACGATGAGGGTGGTGAAATGCCAGAACAGGTTGCCCAAGGGTGTGGTTGGGGTCCCATCCCTGGACACATTCAAGCTCAGACTTGATGTGGCCCTGGACAGCCTGCCCTAGTTGGAGGTGTCCCTGCTGCCAGCAAGGGAGAGTTGGACCAGATGAGCTTTGAAGGACCCTTCCAACTCCATGCAATCTGTGAATCTGAATCCAATCACTGAGTGGGGCTCTGATCAATGCTCAGCATGAGCTAAAGGGTGTGGTGGGGGAAAGGATGGGGCCAGACTCCTGTCAGTGGTGCCCTGTTGCAGGACAAGGGGCAATGGGCATAAACTGGAACCCAGGAGGTTCCATCTGAACAGGAGGAGAAACTTGTTTGGTCTGAGGGTGCTGGAGGCCTGGAGCAGGTTGCCCAGAGAGGTTGTGGAGTCTCCTTCTCTGGAGAGCTTCCAACCCCAGCCAAACACTGCGATTCTGGGCAAGCTGCTGTGGGTGCCCCTGCTTGAGCAGGGGGCTTTAGTTGGATTTGGTGATCCCCAGAGGTCACTTCCAACCCCAGCTGTGCTGGGATTCTGGGCTTTCTGTGGTCAAAATTGGATTATGTGGAAGGAGGATTTGGTGGCAGAGAGGTTTGGGGCATTTTGATTAACTCACAGAACATATTTGGTCAGAAGAGACCTTTGAGATCATCTAATCCAACCTTGATTAAACAGCCACTTGCTGAAAGAAAAAAAACCAAACCCAAACCCAACAACAGAAAGCATTTTGGGTGGTGGTAACCTCCTTGTTCCTTCAATAAAGATGCATTTACCTTCTCTTGGATGTGACACATTGGATTTGGCTCTGGTGGAGGAGTCTGGGAGCTTCCTAAGTTACTAATAGCAGCGTGTGGGAACGAACTAAGCTACAGCAAGTCTAAAAAATGCCATGAGGAAGAGGAAGGAGCCCTCATGTTGGCTCCTCTGTTTACATTCTGCCTGGGGAAGGATGTATCACAGTCTCACAGTATCACCAAGGTTGGAAGAGACCTCAAAGCTCATCAAGTCCAACCCATTCCCACAGCCCTCCAGACCAGACCATGGCACCAAGTGCCACGTCCAAACCTGCCTTGAACACCTCCAGGGACGCTGACTCCACCACCTCCCTGGGCAGCCCATTCCAGCACTCAATGACTCTCTCAGGCAACAACTTTCTCCACACCTCCAGCCTAAACTTCCCCTGGCACAGCTTGAGGCTGTGTCCTCTTGTTCTGGTGCTGCTTGCCTGAGAGAAGAAAGCAACCTCCTCCTGGCTACAAGCACCCTTCAGGTAGCTGGAGACAGCAAGAAGGTCTCCCCTGAGCCTCCTCTTCTCCAGGCTAACCAATCCCAGCTCCCTCAGCCTCTCTCCACAGGGCTGTGCTCCAGGCCTCTCCCCAGCCTCATTGCTCTTCTCTGGACAAGCTCAAGCACCTCAATGTCTTTCTGAAATTGAGGGGCCCAGAACTGGACACCGGACTCAAGGTGTGGCCTAAGCAGCGCAGAGTCCAGGGGGAGAATGAGCTCCCTGCTCCTGCTGGCCACACTATTCCTGGTGTGAAGAGCCATGTGAGTGTGGTTTAGAAAACAAACAAACAAACAAAACCCAAAACAAAGAAACAAAAAAGTCACTCAGCTTTTTTGTGACCAAACATTTTGAGGTCAGACCTTTAAAGAGCAGCTTTTCCTTCCTAGCTTGTTGGGCTATCAATCACAGCTCATTCTGCTCTGCTGGGCTTTCCCAGCAGGTTGCAGCCCAGCAGCTGGATGTTAGAGGCTGTTTTAGCTGCTGTTGTCAGGCATTGTAGAATCACAGAATCACAGACTGGTTTGGGTTGAAAAGGGACTTTTAAAGGTCATCCAGTCCAAGTCCCCCTGCAGCTAGCAGGGACATCTGCAACTAGAGCAGGTTGCTCAGAGACTCAGACAAACCCCTGGAATGGTTCCAGGGATCCACTACCTCTCTTGGCAGCCTGGGACAGCCTCTCACCACCCCCAGTGTCAAACATTTCTTCCTTCTCTCCAGACTGAATCTCCCTCTTTCAGTTTCAAACCATCACCCCTTGGCCTGTCACGAGAGGCTCTGTTCAAAACATTGTCTCCATCTTGGAGGGTTTTGTCATGCCACTGGCACCAGTTGTCCTCATCAGCTTTGTGCTCTGCCACCTTGTTGGCAGGGTAAAGCAGGGTGAAGTTCAAGCCACCCTCTTGTATTGGTATGTGCAGAAGTCTCCAGAGACTTGGTGTGCTGGTTTGAGGCTAATTGGAATATTTTAATAGACTCCCAAACCTTCACACTTGGTGACATGTGCTGGGCTCCTGGGCACAGCTGTGCCTGCCAAGGAGGGGGCAGCTGAATGAACAAAATACTTGGGAGTTAGCAGCACCCTGGATGTTAGGAACAAGTTCTTTACCATGAGTGTAGTGGAACACTGGAACAGTTGCCTGGGGAGGTGGTTGGGCCCCATGTCTGGGGATACAGAATCACAGAATGGTCTGGGTTGGAAGGGACTCCCAAAGGTCATCCAGGCCAACCTCCCTGCAGTCAGCAGGGACATCCTCAACCAGATCAGGTTGCCCAGAGCCCTGTTGATTAAGACCCCATCTGGAGTCCTGTGTGCAGTTCTGGAGCCCCCAGCACAGGAAGGACATGGAACTGCTGGAGTGGGTCCAGAGGAGGCCACAAAGATGCTCAGAGGGCTGCAGCAGCTCTGCTGTGAGGACAGGCTGAGAGAGTTGGGGCTGTGCAGCCTGCAGAAGAGAAGGTTTCCAGGAGACCTTAAAGTAGCCTTCAAGTTTCTGAAGGTCTTGTAATGCCAGGACAAGGGGCAATGGGTTTGAAGTGGCAGAGGGGAGACTGAAACTGGGTGTTAGGAGGAAGTTGTTTGCAGTGAGGGTGGTGAGAGACTGGCACAGGTTGCCCAGGGAGGTTGTGGCTGCTCCCTCCCTGGAGGTGTTCAAGGCCAGGTTGGATGAGGCCTTGAGTGACCTGGGTCAGTGGGAGGTGTCCCTGCCTGTGGTTGGGGGTTGGGACAGGCTGATCCTTGAGGTCCCTTCCAATACAAACCATCCTATGTTAGAATCATAGAATGGGAAGGTTGGAAGTGACCTCAAAGATCATCCAGTCCCAACACCCTGCCATAGGCAGGGACACCTCCCACTAGTACAGGTCACTCAATGCCTCATCCAACCTGGCCTTGAACACCTCCAGGGAGGTTGTGGAACACAAAAGAACACCTCCCTGGGCAACCTGTGCCAGTGTCTCACCACCCTCACTGCAAACAACTTCTTCCTAACATCCAGTTTCAATCTCCCCTCTGCCACTTCAAAACCATTCCTTCTCCTCCTGTCATTCCAAGCCCTTGTCAATAGTCCCTCCCCAGCCTTCCTGCAGCCCCCTTCAGATCCTGGAAGGCTACTCTAAGGTCTCCTGGAAGCCTTCTCTTCTCCAGGCTGCAGAGCCCCAACTCTTGCAGCCTGATCTTAGAGGTCTCTTCCAACCTCAACAGCCCTATGATTCTAAGTCAGTGCTGTCTTCCTGTCTCTCAAACCAGAGGGAGAAATTAAGAAATGGGAAGAAAAAGTCATCTGAAAAATCAGGGGAAGGCCAGTCAAGGACTGAGCAACCAGGAATGGGAAAGACTTGTTGGGCTGCAGCTCACTCTTTGCAATGGCTCCAGAGTCCTGGCTCCACCAGACCTCACACTGATGTCACATCTCCTCCCAGCTGAGAATGACTGTGCAAAGTGGGGTTCATGTCCTGGGTGTCTCCACAGCACTCACTGCAGCACACAGTCCCTGGGCTTGCAGCTGGGATGCTGCTGAGGACTATCCAGGGACAGGGTAAGGACAAAAAGAGTTGCTTCACTTGGCATCTAGTGGGACACTATGGATCCTCTTCATTTAAATCCTTCCCCTGGTCTCCAACTCATGCTGTGCAGGATTTCCTCCTGCTCCCCAGGAGCTGGCTCAGGGCTAACAGCTTCATTCAGCCTCTCCTGAGACACCCTCCTGGTCACACCTCCAGCAACTGCAAGTTTAGGGAGAGTTTGGAGAGGGGCCAGAGCCTCCCTCTCCACTGTGCAGGTTTAGGTGGGACATTAGAAGAAACTTCTTCACTGAAAGGGTTCTCAGTGAGTGAAACAGGCTGCTCAGGGAGGTGGTTGAACCCCATCCCTGAAGGTGTTTAAAAGAGGCAGAGGTGTGGTGCTGAGGGTCCTGGATTTGCCCCAGCCTTGGTAGTGTTAGGGAAGGGTTGGATTTGGTGATCTTAAAGGTCTTTTCCAACCACAACAATTCTGTGATTCTGTGATTATTTGGAGATGTTTGCATGAATTATGCTGGGCCAGGGCTGAGCTCTCTCCCTGTCCACCTGGGGCTTGCCTTCTCCTACATTTCTCCTCTCCTTTAGAGTGGTTTCTCTTCTCAGCTAGAGAACACACTGGAAGGTGGATTTGTCACCACAAAAAAAGGACTTCTCCCTCAAGTTTTGGAAAATTAATATGTTCCCCAGTACAGGGCAGTTCTGAAGACCATGAAACAGCAGCTGGAAAATCCTGCTAGCATGAGCAAAGCCTGCTGAGATCCCAGCTGTGGCTGGCTGGAGTTACACAGACTTGGACTGCAATGGCAACCACCAGGTGCTCATGCAAGGGGCAGCAGTAGGTGCTGGACAACCACAGGTGGCAGGGGAGCAGCTCAGCAGAGTTGCCCCAGGTCCCACCCCATGCTGCCAGGCTGGCTTGGCTCAGATACACTTTCACCACCAGCACTAGCAGCTGCCAGTGCTGGTGGGGTTTCTGTATGATGCTTTGCCACTCACTCTGTAGATGGCCACCAAAGAGCCACCAAGTGGCACTTCCATCCCTCTCTTGGATGTGAAGCACCAAGCAGAACCTCAATGGCTTTATCTCCTCCTGCCTGGCTTTCCTTCCTCCCTCATTCTGTCTGTTCAAGTAGCAAACCATGGACAAGATGCTTACATCCCTGGAAGATATTAGGCCCCTTTGCCCACCCTGCATCTCCTCACCTGTCTGTGTGGACCATGCTCTGGCCCTCCGTTGGGTGAGGTTGGCCTGCTCTGCTCGGTGGACTTGGCCTGGGAACGGTCCCGGCTGCCATAGCGGTCGCAGGAGTAGAAGCGCTGCTTCTCGGAGGAGGAAGAGGAGTGCTGCTTCCTCTCTTGGGACCGGCCACGTTCCTGCTTCTTGTCCTTGGAAGAAGACTCACCAGTGTGGGCTACTGAAAGGACAATATTGGTTGGGGTCACCGACACGGAAAACATTCTGAGCATGGGGCAGGGAGGTCCTTCCAGGCAGATGAAAACCCAAACCACATCAGATCACAGGAACAGAGGGTGTCAGGGGTTGGGAGGGACCTCCACAGACCATCAGGTGCACCACCACCACCCCCCCCTCACCCTGTCCAGAGCAGGACCAATCTAGTGCAGGTTGCACTGGAATGCATCCAGACAGTCTGAAAGGCTCCAGAGAAGACTCCACAGCCTCTCTGGGCAGCCTGTGCCAGGGTTCTGGGACCTTTACCCTAAAGAAGTCCTCACGTTGAGGTGGAACTTCCTGTGCTGCTGTTTCCATTCATTGCCCCTTGTGCTATCCCAGGGCGCAAGTGAGCAGAGGCTGTCCCTGTCCTCTCCTTCCTGACCCCCAGCCCTCAGCTATTTACAGACATTACTCAGATCCCTCTCAGCGTCTCCTCTCTGGACTGGGCTCTCAGCCTCTCCTCATCAGGCATCCTTGCAGCCCTCCCTTGGACCCCTCAAGTAGATTCCATGGAAGCGGGGATCCCAGAACTGGCTGCAGTATTCCAGGTGGCTCCTCGTTACGGCTGTGCTTCCCAAAGGAGAGGAGCCAAGGCACAAAGCCTCACTGGCAGGGCACTCACCAGCTTCTCCGTCGGCCAGCTGATGGGAGGCCTTCTCCAAGGACTTCTGCTTCTTCTCTTTCCGCCGGTGGCAGCGGTGGTGGTGGTGGTGGTGCCCTTGCTCCGCTGGCACACGCTCCAAGGAGTACTCGTAGAGGTGCATGGCGTGAGGCCGCTGCGGCGTCAGCGTGGAGACGGAGCGCTTCATGGGGCTGGTGTCCGGGATGGGCTGCAAGGCAGGCACAGGGACATGGGGAAGGGTGAGAGGAGCACCTGCCCCGTGCTCTGCTGCTTCGTTCCCACCATGGGCAGGGTTAAACAGCCAGAGAAAGGGGCAAGGAGGGGGAGGGAGAAAAATGGTTAGCTGGGTAGAACCCGAGGGGGCAGGAGGTGTTTGGGAAGGGTGGGTGGAGTGCTAAATTCGAGGAGCAAATGTGATCCTCGGTGGCTGGAAGGGCCTTGGTTGTTAGCAGAGAGCCAGGCCGCAGGGAGCAGGGCGAGCTGCAGCACTGCACACCAAACACAGCCTCGTAGGAGCCAGCAGTCCAGGAGCAGGGGCACAGAGCAGTGCAGGAGCCAAGCATCCCACAAAGAGAATTGCTTCAGACTAGTTTCACCCCAAGCTGCCTGAGGGCATGTGGGCATCCTGAAGCAGCTCCAAAGGGGGAAACACGAAAGCATTTGCTGGGCACCACATGGAGAGGGAGAAAAGTCAGCAATAAGTGGGTGGGGTACAGGCCAAGCAGCTCAGAAATGACTTCTACCTCCCTGCAACTGAAGACACCTCCTAAAGACAAAATCATAGAACTGTTTAGCTTGGAAAAGACCTTCAAGATCACTGAGCCCAACCATTAACCCTACTATACCAAGTCCACCACTAAGCCATACCCCCAAGAACCACATCTACAGGGCTTTCAAACACCTCCAGGGATGGTGACTCCACCACCTCCCTGTGCAGCCTGTTCCAGTGCCTGACAACCTTTCCAGTGAAAAAAAAATTCCTGATGCCCAAACTAAACCTCCTCTGGTGCAACCTGAGGCCATTCCCTCTTGTTCCACCCAAGTTACTTGGGAAGTAGTCCTTGAAGTCCTTGTGGCTAGGACAAGCAGGACATCTCAGTGTTGGGAGGTGATCTGGGACAAACAGTACCTCATTGCTGGAAGGTGATCTGCTGGAGAGAAGCCCTGTGGAGAGGGACCTGGGAGTGCTGGTGGAGAACATCCATGGGCAGCAATGTGCCCTGATGGCCAAAAGGGTCAATGGGATCCTGGGGTGCATTAAGCAGAGTGTGTCCAGGAGATCCAAGGAGGTTCTCCTCCTCCTCTACTCAACCTGCTGAGACCTCATCTTGAGTACTGACTTCAGTTTTGGGCTCCCCGGCTGAAGAGGGACAGGGATCTGCTGGNGGGACAGGTTCTGCTCACTGCTGCCTGGGATAGGCCAAGGAGCAATGGATGGAAGCTGCAGCACAGCAGGTTCCAGCTCAACACAAGGGGCAACTTCTTGACTGGAAGGGTCCCAGAGCCCTGGCACAGGCTGCCCAGAGAAGTTGTGGAGTCTCCTTCTGTGGAGCCTTTCCAGGTCTGTCTGGATGTGTTCCTGTGTGCCCTGAGCTGCATTATCTGGTCCTGCTGTGGCAGGGGGGTTGGACTGGGTGATCTCTTTGGGTGCCTCTGACATCCTGGGATACTGTGATCTCCAGGACACCCTTCACTTCAAGCAGGACATCTCCAGAAATGACTCTTTGGGTTTGCTGCTGTTCTTTTCAAGTAATTTGTGGTCAACCTTCTGGGTAGGGGTTGCAAAGCACCTCTGAAGATCATTGAGTCCAACCTCCCCCTGCCAAGGCAGGATCACCTAGGGCAGGTCATACAGGAACTCATCCAGACAGGTGCAAGATGTGGACACTAAGTGCAGCCTGTCATGGGCATTGCTGGACCCTGAGGCAGCTCCAGACTCTCATCCCTTCCCTATAGGTTGAAAACCTTTTGCACAGATGGCCTGCAGAACCCAAGCCAGGAGGACAGCAGGACAGCTGTGCTCACAGCCTTTCTCTTCCAGCAATGAAGTTCAGAGAACAAGGATCATTCCCACATGTGCTTCTCTTTCACTCTGGTGGCTTCCAGCTGGCTCTGTGGTGGAGGCAGAGCTTTATCCATGCTCCAGAGGCTTCCCCAGCTCTGGCACTGCATCCAAGCTGCGTGGCAGAGGAAACACCTCAGAGCATGGTGGTGCAGGCTGATGGGGAAGGAGTTCAGGTTGCCCTCCTGCCTCTCAGCTTGCTGAAGCTCTCACTTGTTTGATTTCACCATCCAATATGTGTCTCCAACTGCAGTTTCCCCAGAACATTTACTTTGTTCACTGTAACCTTTCCACAGAGCCCTGCCTTACCTTTACTGTCTCTGCTGCTTTGTTTGCTTATCCCCAGATCCAGAGCTCTGCTGCCCTGTGATATTTACCCAGCACAAAGCCAGTTGTTTCACAGCTCTGCTCCTCATTTTGAGTGGGAAGAACCTTCCCTGCAAGCTGTTGTGTGAAAGGTGCAGTTTGAGCTGAAGTTTGGTTTGGGGCTCTCTCAGTAACCCAAATTTTGGTGCTTCCCACTAAGGTGATTCTTGGAGGCACAAAGAGGGTACTGCTGGGGTGGGGAGGCACAGCAGACAGCAGAGCCTGCAGCACTGGTGGGCTCTGGGGTCTGCACCAGGTCACTTAGCAGGACTATGTTGGGCTGTGTTTGTACCCTCCTGTGGCCCTTGCTGGGTGGGCAAGGAATGCTACTGAAGAGTTCCATGTTTGTCCTCCTTGCTTAATGCTGAGTCTGAAGACAGAGGGAGGCAGAGAGGTCTATAAACTGGGTGGTCTGATGGGAAGCATTTTGATTTGTTTCCCACATTCAGAATCCCCAAATTCAAAATTCAATACTTCCAGATTCCCAAACTCCATACAGCAGCTGCCAGGACAAAGAGAAATTTCCCAACCAAAAGCCACAGAAATCAGTCAGAAATGGTCATTTCTCTTTGGACTTTGGGCCTGGTTCTGGGCTTGTTCCAGGGATAGAAGTCCCCACTGACACCAGGGAGAAGTGGCAAAGGAATGAATCCCTTTTCCATAAACCCTGATGATGTTCTTGTGATGTTAACAGGACATGCACAGAGGCCATGCCATAACCCTTCAGAGGGCTACTGATTGCTGCTTCCTTACCAGAGTGATTGCTTGCACTCCTAAACCCCTGGGCCAGGAGACATGCAAACCCAACCCAACCAGCCCACTAATCCACCCAGCAGCCCACTAATCCACCCAGCAGCCCACTAATCCAACAGCCCACTAATCCAACAGCCCACTAATCCAACAGCCCACTAATCCACCCAGCAGCCCACTAATCCAACAACCCACTAATCCACCCAGCAGCCCACTAATCCACCCAACAGCCAATTGACCAGCAAACAACCAACCAACCTCCAAACAGCAAATCAACATTCAACCAGCCAGCCAACCAGCAATACAACCAGTAAACCAGCCACCAAACCAGCCAGCCAAACACCAGATCAGCCAGCCAAACACCAGATCAGCCAGCCAGCCCACTATCAAACCAGTCTGCCAACCACTCACCAAACCAGTCAGCCTGCCAGCCAACCACCAAAGCAGCCAGCTAATCACCAAACCAGCCAACCAGCCAACCACCAAACCAGCCAGCTAATCACCAAACCGGCCAATCACCAAACCAGCCAGCCAACCACCA
>VWZE01020254.1:50560-62658 GCA_013396675.1 Eubucco bourcierii
CCCCCAACTGTCCCACCAGCTGTGGGAGGACAGCAAGTGGCATTGGGGTGGGGGGCACTAAAGGGTGTAGGGCAGAAGGGTGCCATGTCCTGTGTATAGCAATCATCTGAGGGAAGATAGAATCATAGGATTGTTTGGGCTGGAAATGCCCTCTACGGTCATCCAGTCCAACCAGCAACCCAACACCTCCATGGCCACTAAACCATGGCCCAGTGTCATGGTCACAGCTTTCTTGAACACCTCCAGGGATGGGGACTCCACCACCTCCCTTTTCCAGTGCCTGGAAAGAAGTTGTTTCCTAATATCCCAGCTGTTCAACCCCAGTCTGTGTCCATGGAGGAGCTGTTCTGAGGAGGAGGAGGAAGAGGAGGAGGAGGAGGAGGAGGAGGAGGAGGGAGGCAAAACTGGTACTGCCTCCTCCCTGTAGGGTTTAGTTTTATCAGGGGGTCCATGAGAGGTGCAGCCTTTGCCCATAGGAAAAACAACTCAGATCTGGTCTGCAGTCTGCATTTCTGCACAGAATGAGGCTGATCACCTCCAGGCTCAGGGAAATGTGATGTGCAGTCTCCTTTGGAGCTGCTGGACTTGAACCCATCTCTCCCTACAGTTCACACACAGGCACCTTTTGGAGGTTTCACAGTAGATGAATGAAAGTGGAAGACATCATTAGAGAAGTCAGGAGTCTGTGTTCTGAATGGAAACCATCCCCATGCACCTGAGGTCTGTGGGTTTGTTCAAATTAAAGGAGATGCCAGCAGAGTGACAAGGAAAAGGCAGACTCAGGAAGGTCTCCTGCAGCAGCTGGGCACAGTCAGATAGAGGCACAGAGGTGCCAGACTCTGAGGGTCAGCCAAAAGGTTTACCACAGGATCTTTGCTTTTAACCACCTCTTATTTCCTTCCTGGTTTGTTTGGTTGTTTTTAACTGAACAAGGTTGGAGGCTGGGGAAAAGGAGAACTTTATCCCTCTGGTGCACATGTGTGACCACAGAGCAGAGCTGGCTGCTCAGCTGCAAACCACCTTCTGCTGGGCTGTCAGCAGCTCCACGTTCATAGAATAGTTTGGCTTGGAAGGGACCTTTAAAATCATCTAGTTGCAGCCCCTCTCACTGGAAACAAAAGGTGCTAAAAAGAGACATTGGGTTCTTTAAAATCATTGCATTTCTGTGCCTAATCAGTTCCTCCATTGAGCTGTTGATCTGTCTGCAAGAGCTGACCTGGGGGCTGGCATTTGGAGGTGGGTGGGTTCCTCAGGCTTGGTTGCAGCGTGCTGAGTACAAAGTGCTCCTAACAGAGATGTTCTTTTAAAGCAGAACCAAAGTAGCCAGAGACAACTCTAAAGGGATGCAGCAAAGAGCTCTAACTGACCAGCCTGGAGGGGAGGGGGATGCTCAGCTGTCTTTTTGTTTTAATTGCATGGCAGGGGTTGGAAGGGACCTCTGGAGATCATCCAGTCCAGCCCCCTGCTAAAGCAGGGCACCTGCAGCAGCTTGCTCAGGGTCACGATGGCCAGGTGGGGTTGGAAGCTCTCCAGACAAAAAGACTCCACAACCTCTCTGAGCAGCCTGCTCCAGGGCTCCAGCACCCTCACATCAAAGAATTTTCTCCTCCTGTTCAGGTGGAACCTCCTGGGCTCCACTTTGTGCCCCTTGTCACTGAAAAGAGACTGGTGCCAAGATCCTAACCCCTTGAGGAAGGATCTTGCAGGAAACCATAACTGAACCTCTTCTTGCAGCTAAGTGCCCTGCACAAAGACAGGTCTAGGTTTGGGTTTAGCTTGAATCTCTTCACAAAGCCTTGCATCCACAGGACCCCAGTGACAACACAAGCATTGTTGGAGGGGCTGTTGTGACCTGGATCCATGGCACCAAGCACGGTGGGGTGAAGTAACCAGGCTTGGTGGTGGCTGAAATGACACCAACAGCAACCCCCACCCCCACACTTTGGGCTGGATGGACACTCAGTGACTACAATGCCAAATGGCTGCTGAGAAACATCTCCCTCCAAAAAACTGTGGGGTTCAGTGCTAAGAAGCTGCCAAGGAATCACCCCTGCAGCTTCATGGCTCTAACTGGTGTGGTCTGGGTCTGCTCTGCACTTTCACAGCTCTGTGCTTTACCTGAGATTCAGGTAGAGGCTGGAAGGCAGCAGCCAGCAGCTTCTGGGCTGCATTCTTATTATTATTTTGTTTGGTGGTTCAATTAAAAGCAAAAAAAAAAAAAATTTAAAAAGTTTCTCAGAATAAACAATAAATTTGAGTGATTTCTTCATCTCACTGCCTTAAATGTTTTCTGTTAAAGTAATTTCTTCCACGAGGGTATTTAAGGAGCCCTTCTGGTGTTGCCTCTGTTTAATAGCTTGCTAACTCCTACAGTACTGCCTACTCTAATTACTCCAATCTAATTAAAAGGGGGGGGGGAGGGGGAAACACAACTTACTACTGAAGGGCTAGTGAGAGCAGACAGTCAAAGAACTGTAGGAAGATAAATGGGGATCAGACTGGAGGGGTAATTTGCTCATTAGCACCCTCCCTCCCTAAATTAGCCTAAACGGGAGCAGAATGAGAGAGGAGAGAGTGACACTGATAAGAGAGAGCAGAGACATACTCAGGAAGACAAACTGATGTGCCAGAGTTTCAAAGAAAGGGGGAGAAAGGGAAAAAAAAAAAAAAAAAGGAGGAGGATATAAAAATAAATAGAAAAGCAGAAGAAATCCAAACTTGAGTCTGCTTGGAAAGCAGAGAAAGCACCAGAGAAAGTCCAGGAGAACAACACTAATGCCACAGAGAAACCAGCCCCTGCTTCAGCCACGGCACAAAGAAGCTGGTGGGTTGGCAGGAGTGTCTAGGGGGGGTTGTTCTACCTTATAGGCAACACGAGCAGGGCATTTCTTTCCAAGGCCTAGAGGTGGGGACATGTGTCTCAGCATCTCATACATGTCTGTGTAACTGATGCGCCCGCTTGGAGTCAGAGGGAGGGAGAGGCAAAAGCAGGAGGACGCAGAAATCAAACCGGAGTGGGTTAGGGGAGGGGTGGGATGGATCAGGGTAGGGAAGGCAACACAGTGGGGCAAATGAAAAGGAGGAGAGAGAAGGGGAGAGGGGAAAGCAGACAAGAGAACAGAGATCCGGTTAATCATTTCTCAGCAGCAGGAGGTGGGTACAGAGGGAGGTTTCTCCACGCCGGTTGCTGTGGTTCAAGCCCGAGGTCTCCTCCCGGCTGCAGGGCTGCCCTGAGGCCAGAGCTGAGCCGTGGGTCCCTCTGGGGAATGATTGATGTCTCAGGGGGGCACAGGCTGTGGGGAGGGGTTGGCTGGCTCTGTGCAGGGCTGAAGGGGTGCTTCCCCTTCTGGCCTCCCAGAGCAGTCAATCCGGGGCTGTATTCACCATGCCAGGGAGAGCTGGTAGGCAGAGTTATGGGACAGGGAGAGACAGGGCTCAGAGGAAACACTCAGCTTTCCTGCACTGGCTCTAGAGTTAGCTTTGCAGGTTGGCTTGTGGGCTAGCAGAGAGGCAAAAAGCCAGCCCTGGTGTGTGCTCAGGGGACAGCCTGGCACTGCTCTGACTCCAAGCCCAGCCTGAACTTCTCTAGCTTCAATCCAGGCTTGATCAAACCAGACCCCAGCACTCGACTGACGGGAAGGAGGTGGGAATGAGACCTGTGTCTCCTTCATATTGGGTAGGACCTTTGTTTCATCAGGCCAGCATCAGCTGGCTGCCTCTACCAGCACAGGCAGCTGCCTGCCCTGTATGTTGGAGTGAGCTGGGAGCTGCAGAACTTTGGGGAAAGGTCTTTAGACCAGCTCACTGCTGGTGGCATCTCCCTTCAATGCAGGCTGGTGCTAAACAGAGCCCTGCCCTGAAGAGCAAGGGCTGCAGAAATAGGAAGGAGTTCTCCTGCTTTGCCTTTTTCTGACTGCTGGAGCTGGGAGCATAACTGTGCCAATCTCAGCTGGTTTTCCCTGCCTGCTTAGGTGGTGCAGATCTGGGCTGCCTCTCCTCTGAGGAGACCTGCAGATACTGCAGTGTCTTAGTAATTAACATTGCACCCCTGGCAAAGCAGGACAATATTGTCACCTCCACTGTGCTGGGAGGGAAAGCAAGACCTTACCTCTTTCTCTACAGCCACAAAAGAAAGCACCCACACACCAACCCCCCCTGCCCTAACATGGGGCTCAGCTCCTGTGCCAGGCACTGCTGCAGGAGGGGGTGGAAGAAACCTACCAAGCCAGCCCATCTATTCCTGTCCTTGGTAACTAACACAGCTAAAATACCTCCCAGGGTTTACAGCCCAGAGCTAATTTAAGGGCTGCTGAGAGACACAAACTAATTGCAGCCAACAGCTCCCCCCTTGGCTTCTCTTTTCTGCCCCAGCCTCATGGTTGGAGGTTCAGGGTCTCAGCACTGTTAACTCTGAGACAGGTGTGGGAAGTTCCTGGGCTGGAATGAAAGAGAAAAGCAAGGTCCATGTTGGCTGCTTCCACTTCTCTCTTCATCTTCTGCTCTCCATGTGCTGACTGTAAGAAAATCCCTGCCTGGCACTGGGACCCACTGAAGGGCAGTGCCACCCTGTGCTGATTTCTTAGCTAGATCTCCCACCTCAGCTCCCAAGCAGAGTGTCCTGTGCCATGAGGCAGGAGGTTTCACTGGATGCCCCCCACAGCTTATAGTCTCAGAGAGAGGAAATTTGCCTGCCAAGGCAATCTCTTGCTGTTGCACTGTGAAAGGGCTCAACCCTTCATCACCCCCCAGCCTTGCTAACCACCCCACTCCACTGCCCACCTAACCAGCAGCCAGATCAATGTCTTTCCAGCTCAGGAAAGGGAAGGGCTGGAATGTTGGTCATCCAGCTGGAGATACAGTGCCAGGAAGCCCAACCACAACAGACTTGCTGCTCCCTAGAAGGCTGGGGATGGATTTTTCTCTGGGGCGTATATAGAGAG
The DNA here is from genome assembly GCA_013396675.1 of Eubucco bourcierii. Classification (NCBI taxonomy): domain Eukaryota; kingdom Metazoa; phylum Chordata; class Aves; order Piciformes; family Ramphastidae; genus Eubucco; species Eubucco bourcierii. The sequence continues at coordinate 55,501 of VWZE01020254.1, forward strand.
AGAGTGCTCAGATGCTGTGCTGCTTTTCCCCAACCAACACTTCCCACCTAGACCTGGCAGGATGGAAGCTGGAGGGTTCACTGTCTCATAAAGCTGCCTGTCTCCAGCCAGCTGGGGTGTGGGAGTAGAGGAGGAAGAGATGCATGGAGGGACAGGAGGCAGTCAGTCAATCATTCCTCGTTTCAGGCAAGGGGTTAGTTACGTTACACTTTCTTTTCTGTACTGTTTGCATTTGCACTTGGAGGCAGGGGCAGAAAGAAACAAAAACCAGGACTGAAAATGCTGGAGGGAGTCTCTGAAGTTCCAAACCTTGTATGCCACCCTATGAGGGCACTTCTTTCCTAAGCCCAGGGGTGGAGCAATTACACGTAACAAATTGTACATATCCTTATAATGAATCCGGCAACTGGAAAGAAAACATCAGAGGTTATGACAGAAGAAACCCACAGGAGTCAGCTTTTCCCCCAGGCAAACAGGAGGACTTGGAAGGGCAAAACAGGCTGAAAAGCAAGGTTAGTCTGGCAGCAACTGGGCTTGCAATGAAGGAGAAACTTCAACAGAGACAGAGGCAGGGGGAAACTTCCAAATGCTCAGCAAAATCCACATAGATTGAGAGAATGGTTTGGGTTGGAAGGGACCTTGAAGATCATCCAGTTCCAACCCTCTGCCATGGGCAGGGACACATTCCAGTAGATCAGGTTGCTCAAGGCCTCATCCAACCTGGCCTTGAATAATTCCAGGGAAGGGACATCCACAACCTCCCTGGGCAACTTGTTCTAGTGTCTCACCACCCTCACTGTAAAGAACTTCTTGCTCATCTCCGGTCTAGATGTCCCCTCCTCAAGCTTCAATCCATTCCCTCTCATCCTATCACTCCCAGCCCTTGTCAAAAGTCCCTTCCCAGCTTTCTTGTAGCCCCCTTCAGGTACTGGAAAGCTGCTCCAAGGTCTCTCCAGAGCCTTCTTCCTTGGACAACCTTCCGTGACCCAACTCCAGCACCATGTTAAAGACTTTCCTGCCACTGCAGGCGGTTGCCCTCCCCACTAATGTTTTACTTAGAATCATAGAAGCAGTCAGGGTTGGAAGGAACCACAAGGATCAGCCAGTTCCAACCCCCCTGCCATGCCCAGGGACACCTCACACTAGATCAGGCTGCCCACAGCCTCATCCAGCCTGGCCTTAAACACCTCCAGGGATGAGGCTTCCACCACCTCCCTGGGCAACCCCTGCCAGGCTCTCACCACCCTCATGCTGAAGAACTTCTTCCTAACATCCAGTCTGACTCTACCCATTTCCAGCTTTCTCCATTCCCCCCACTCCTATCCCTAACTGACAGCCTAAAAAGTCCCTCCCCAGCTTTCTTGTAGCCCCCTTTAAGACACTGCAAGGCCACAAGAAGGTCACCTGGGAACCTTCTCCTCTCCAGACTGCACAGCCCCAACTCCCTCAGTCTCTCCTCACAGCAGAGCAGCTCCAGCCCTCTGCTCATCCTCATGACCCTTCTCTGGACACCTTCCAGCACTTCCATAGCCCTCCTGTTCCAGGGGCTCCAGCACTGGACATCTCTCTGCCTGAACATCTGCCTCCAGACAGCCCCAAGCCAGGTGCTGCAGCAGCCTGACAGAACCAGACCCTGCAGCACACAAACAGCCAATTCCAAAGGTTATTGCTGGGATCCAAATGAGCTGCTTCAGAAGAGCTTGGGGACCTTTACCTTCCACCTACATAACCCCAGCAGGGCTGTACTCTGCTTCACAGGCAAGAAGCAATTTGCTGGCAGCCCAAAACTGCCACCTCCAGAGCTGCCTTGGACCATTGGCACTGGGAAAAACCCAACCTTCATTACCAGCAGGTGAAATCAGAGCCTCCAGGTAGCTTCATGGTCAATCTCATTAACTCCCAACAATATTTTTAGCTCATTTAACAGCAGGATTAGATTGCTTCACCTTTTTGGAAGGAACCAAATGCAAAAGGAGCTGAACTGAACTTTGAAATGACCTCTAAAGGATGAAAAAAATAAATAAATGGGGGGAAAAAAAATAGAATAAATGGGGCCTCACTGTGTTTATTTTGGTGTCTTTTATACATATATATATATATGTATAAAAATATATGTATATTAGCTCATTTAACAGCAGGATTAGATTGCTTCACCTTTTTGGAAGGAACCAAATGCAAAAGGAGCTGAACTGAACTTTGAAATGACCTCTAAAGGATGAAAAAAATAAATAAATGGGGGGAAAAAAAATAGAATAAATGGGGCCTCACTGTGTTTATTTTGGTGTCTTTTATACATATATATATATATTAATTTTTGGTTTTGGACTACCTCCTTCAATCTGGCTGGGAAAAAAAAAGAACAATTTAAAGTCTAGCCAAACCCTAAAGCCATTAATCCAGAAAGAGAGCAAATGGAACTGTGCAAATCTTGGCTGCAGGCCTAATGGTGGTTATAAAAACCATATTGGTTAAACTAAGTCAAGAAGTTTACTGCATTTTAGAATGTTTTGGGGTTTCATTTGGGTTTTTTTGGGTTTGTTTTTTTTTTTGTAAAATCAGTGTGTAGAAAATACAGCTGAGCAGGTTGCCTGAGCTAAGAGTCCATGGAAGGCTTCCAAAGCAGCAGAGGTAGTGCCTTGGAAGATCATGGAAGCAAACCATGGCATATTATGGCAAAGAGGGATCCTTTCCCAGGTTGTTTGAATCACTTTGGGGGTTGTTTATTTGCATCACAGAATCACAAAATCATAGAATCATAGAATGGGAAGGTTGGAAGTGACCTCAAGGATCAGCCAGTTCCAACCCCCTGCCACAAGTAGGGACACCTCCCACTAGCACAGCTCACTCAAGGCCTCATCCAACCTGGTCCTGAACACCTCCAGGGAGGTTGTGGAGCACAAAAGCACAGAATGTGATCTGGGTTTTACTTCCTTTTAAGGGGTTTGGTTTTTTCCCCAGCAAAGGTTACAGTAACTTGAATTTGTGAACAAAACCACAGGAGGTGTTGGAAATAGGTAAATAAAGGCACAAGCATCAAGCCTCTGGCTCAAACATTACCTATTTAACAGCAATACAACAACACTGCTGCTTTTTACCCATCCAGCAGCTTTCAGCAAGGGTCTCAAGCTATGGCAAGATGACAGAGACTGTAATTCCCATTCCCTTGGCACAGCCAAAGAAGAGACCTTGAGGGAGGCAAACAGTTAGTGACAGGTGGGAGCAGGAACCAGTTCACCTGAATCTAAGCATAAGGCAAAATTAGAATCATAGAATGGGTTAGTTTGGAAGGGACCTCAAGGATCAGCCAGTTCCAACCCCCTGCCATAGGCAGGGACACCTCCCACTAGCACAGGGCACTCAAGGCCTCCTCCAATCTGGCCCTGAACACCTCCAGTGAGGGGGCAGCCACAACCTCCCTGAGCAATCTGTTCCAATTGTCTGGAGATGTCCTGTAAATGTGCTGTGAATGATCCTGTGGGGGTCATTTACCATTCCTCTACCCATGGCTATGCTGGGAGTTGAAACCATAAAATCAAAGAATGGCTCAGGTTGGAAAGGACCTCAGGGATCATCAATCCCAACCTCTCTGCCGTAGGCTTGGACACTTTTTGACAGGAGTTAGTTGCTCAACCTGGCCTTGAAGACCTCCAGGGAGGGAAGCAACCAAAAAGGAGATGGTTGGCATAGAAAACAAAAACTGGATCTGTATTTTCTCTCACTGAGTTTGACCCACTAGTGGAAAAAAAAACCAAAACCAAACAGCTGAGTCAAAAATGGGTCCTCCAAAGCCCTCTGTCTTGGGTTGTAGTGCTGGGATCATACCTTGAAGGACAAGCTGAACTCAGCTGGTGAAGGGTTGGTGTGAAACACCATGCCCAGAGCCTGACAGAAATTCTGTCTGGTCAAAAAGGCCTTAAACTCTGAATGGATTTCAGATTACTTTTAAATTGTGGAAATGTTAGTCCCACTTCTGGAAGCAGGAGTGATCTCAGTGGAACTATTCACCCAGGAAAAAAAAAACCCCACAACAGGCACATGTTTTAGGATCAAGCCTCCAGCATCCTGTCTCAGCTGCTCTTTTGATTCATGCTTCTGCCTCTGGTCACTGTGCCAACATCAATAGCTTCACACCAGAGCCAAATGGGGAAAAAAGGTTAGAGATAAACAGCAACAGGAGCTTCATATCTGACATGTTGTGTAGGAACAGCTCCAGGAGTGAAAAGGTTTGGCCCCTGAGGGACTCACAGAATGCAACCTCTGCTCTGAGAGTAAACAGAGCAAACAAAGCTTTCTGTCAGCTTGGTGCTTGTGCCTGTCCTGGGTGGAACATTCCTGAGCCCATCACCATTTCCAAAGCACACTGCTACTGCTTCTTCCCCTTGCAGGTGTGTTGCTCCTCCTGTGGATGCCAGCAGAGCCAAGACTACTTAGAATCAGTCAGGGTTGGAAGGGACCACAAGGATCAGCCAGTTCCAACCCCCCTGCCATGGGCAGGGACACCTCACACTAGATCAGGCTGCCCACAGCCTCATCCAGCCTGGCCTTAAACATCTCCAGGGATGAGGCTTCCACCACCTCCCTGGGCAACCCCTGCCAGGCTCTCACCACCCTTATGCTGAAGAACTTCTTCCTAACATCCAGTCTGACTCTACCCATTTCTAGCTTTTCTCCATTCCCCCCACTCCTATCCCCAACTGACAGCCTAAAAAGTCCCTCCCCAGCTTTCTTGTAGCCCCCTTTAAGACACTGCAAGGCCACAAAAAGGTTACCTGGGAGCCTTCTGCTCTCCAGACTGCACAGCCCCAACTGCCTCAGTCTCTCCTCACAGCAGAGCAGCTCCAGCCCTCTGCTCATCCTCATGGCCCTTCTCTAGACACCTTCCAGCACCTCCATAGCTCTCCTGTTCCAGGGGCTCCAGAACTGGACATCTCTCTGCCTGAGCATCTGCCTTCAGACAGCCCCAACCAAGTGCCCATGCTGAAGAACTTCTTCCTCACCTCCAGTCTGAATGTCCCCACCTCCAGCTTTGCTCCATTCCATTTCTTAAGGAGAGGAGAGAGGCACTCCCAAATTTCCAATCTCATTGAGATTTTCCAGTCGTGAGAGACAGGACTGGATTTGAACAGAGAAGTGTGAGTGGGAAGCTATTTACTGCCTGCCAAACCCTCACAAAGGACCTGTCTGTGTCACAGAGCAGGTGGCACTGACAATCTGCTTGGAGATGACAAGCTGTGGGTCTGTGTGAGGTGTATGTGCAGGCTCCTAGAGTGGATGGCTTTGAGCTGGCTAAGATCACACAGAGCTCAGAGCAATGCAGTTGTTCTGGGAGAGGTTTACAGGGAAAGTTAACCTAAATCGATTTAACTGACTTTTGGAAAGCAGTTTAATTGCATACTAGCAGGGGGTTGGAGATGCTGATTGCATAAAGGCTCTCTGCATCTGTCTCTGCTGAAGGGAAACAAGAAAAAAAAGAGTGGGAAGGTTGGAGGCAGCTTCATTGCAAACACAGAGGAGATTCGTTGAAGAGTAACTCCCAAGGAGGGAAGTGGATACTAAATTAGGAGGGTTTAAATAAGCAAAAAGTCTCCCAACAGGCAAGTTCCCCAAGGAAGGTACTGGGACCTGTGTCTCAGAGCATCTGGGAACTGAAATAACAGAGTCACCAGCACAGGTGTGCAGTGTCTTTCTCTGGGCAATGGAGAAAAGCATTCTCTTGGGGTCAGTCTTGCTCTAGAAGTGACCACAGGTCAGAGCTGTTCCCAAAAAAATGCCTTTAAAATCCTCAGCAGTGGCTCTTGGGGTTGCCCAACACAAGGAACTTCCCATGGAGCTCAAGCCCAGGTTAAAATTCTTCCTGGCAGAGTGTTTGGATAAGAAAAGTGAAGAGGTAAACCCATAAACCCAAACACCTCAGCCTCTGGCTGTGAGGAAACCATTTCCTGCTTTAACACACTCAGGATCATTTTATCAGAGGCTCCCTGAGACCTGAAATGCTCCCAAATCCAGGCTGATTGCACTTTCTTCTCATTCCACACGTCTTAGGTTTCAACTGCAAGTCCAAAAGCTCAAGGATTATTGAGAAGAACAGAAATTCCCTTCTGCAATTTGATGTCATTAGAAGGAGGCTTCCCAGATCAAAGCCCTGGGTTTGATGGGAAGTGTCTGTTTCAAAATGGCAGGTTTACAGCAAACTTCCCTCATGAGGCCACCTGCAACCCCTAGGAGTTGACACTGAGAACCATCAAATCACTCCCTGAAAACAAATGGTGGAGCTGAGCTTGTAAGCACTGACTCAGATGCAAAGCTGTGGGGTCCAGCATCTCCTTTTAGGGCAGAGAGAGCACCTTGGAAACTACAGAATGCTATAGGGGTTGGAAGGGACCTCTGGAGATCATCCAGTCCAGCCCTTCTGCAGATTTCCCTACAGCAAATTGCACAGGGAAATGAGACTTCTGCTTTGCATGGCCTCAGGTGTCCACACAGGGTGGTTCTGAAGTGGGTTCTGCACCAGTGAGGTCTAACAAGACTCAGCCTCTCCAGGTACCCAAAGTGCTGCCAACAGTGAGTGACCTCCCAGCTGGGATGAAGCCACTGAAGGCAATCAAAGCTCCTTTAGGAAATGCTAACCAGCTTTTCTTCTGGGCCAAGGTCATCTGCACTGACCCTACTGATGTTTGGCTGGGGGGGTGTGTGCAGGAGGAGGGGGAGCTTTGCTTTCTTGCTTTGGTTGCTTTCTATCTCCCATCTGCGTGAAGGAAAGGTCCTTGTAATGACATCAGCTTTGTTCTTCTCCAGTGCAGAGGGAAGTTGGAGCATGGGACCAGTGTTACCTCAAAGCCTGGGAGCTGTTGCCCTTCTGGAGCTCTACTCACATCAGCAGCTGTGTCTGTAGGAGTGGGATGTGCACACAAGGTGTGTCCCTGGCCCTGCCTCTAAGCGCCTACGTACCAGGCAGCTGGGTCGTACTCAGCCCAGACGCGGACAAACTCGTCCAGGTGGTGGGGCCCAAGGATGGAGGAGTCCCTGGTCAGGTACTCAAAGTTGTCCATGATCACTGCCACAAAGAGGTTCAACATCTGCAGAGAGGCAGCAACAATGCAGTTAGAGAGGAGGGGAGAGGAGGGGAGAGGAGGGGAGAGGAGGGGAGAGGAGGGGAGG